>JBBPJQ010001165.1:0-12553 GCA_038088795.1 Boletus rex-veris
GCTCAATAGCACCGACATATCCCCTCGGATTTCTCAGGGTCTTCCAATTGGGTACCAAGCTCACCTAATGCTCACGTACAGAGCGGTAAAAAGGACACTGCAGTTCTACGGGCCGACCTGTCCATGTCAACCATCAAGGTCTTGTGATCGAGCTTCGTGTTTAATATCACTGAAACGCTTGCATGCTCCTGGTCAGGTAGAACAGAGTATCCGCAAGTTGGAAACTTGCAGCAACAATTTCTATCCCACTGCTTGAAACAGGGGTCTCGCACGTGGTGTCTGCCAACGTTAAACTTTTTGTCCGGTGTGCCTGGCGCCAACACCACATTTGTGTGGCTCATCAGTTGTCATGTCTAGGACGTGTTTCAAACTCTCTTGGCCGGACGGAACGTATTCTTCTCTTCTACCATTCATGGTAGACGATCTGGAGATCGACCTCGAACTTTTGTTTTATGTGGACGTTGTTGTCCCACCAATGTAAGAATGTGGTGCGTGTTGGTTCCTGGACAACTGGGCAAACTCTCCATTGATTAGTAGGTGTCCGGGGTGTAGAAAAATGAAGTCGTCTGAGCTATTCACTGGACTAGAGATTCATGATCATGTGTGTCGTATACCTTGTTCGCTCGTGCCAACATGCGGAAGAGCGCATTATCTCCCTGCGAATACTGATTGTCGGGCTGGAAGTGTCCGAGTCCAGTATTAAGTAAATGGTTCGTCGACAAAAATAGTTGAATGCATGTGAGCCTGAGAGAGGGTACAGACAGGGGTACGTTACTGTGAACAATGGAACGCAATGTAGTCGTGAACACGTCAGGGTGAGGCTTCAGTGAGAGCCTCCTGATGCTTCCTCGGTTTTACACACACGCACAAATCACCGAGGGGACGGAGGTGGTGACGCCTCCCATTCTATTGGAACTTCGTCCTCCTCAACAGGCTGAGTATCTTCGGTGGCAATCCTTTTGCTTTCCTGGGATTCTACCAAAGTGGCGGCTTCTGAGGGAGGAGGCGCCTCTGACATATCTATGTCAACATGAGGAACTGACATTGAAGCCTCAATGCCATTTGCTCCAGTTTCTGGTTCTACTCCCTTTTTGGGCGGTCTCCCCTTCTTGTCAGCTAGTGGTTTAACAGGGAGGCCGAAGAGGGTTGTCTGTCTCGACAAGTCCTTCTTCTCCTTCTCCTTCTCTTTCCCTTTCTTGCTTGCGTTTCCTGGTGAAAATGACATGAAGCTCGGATACTGGGAAAGTGTGGAAAACAAGGAGCCTACGTTGTTTGCTTTGATCAGCCTCGACGGCTTCGACTTTGTTGAAAAAGCTCTCGCTCTTTTGGATTGGTTTGATGAGATCGGGTTTCCGTGCGAATGGGTTTTTCTTTCCCTCCCCAGCAGATTTGCGAGTAAATGGGTTGT
The DNA here is from genome assembly GCA_038088795.1 of Boletus rex-veris. Lineage (NCBI taxonomy): Eukaryota > Fungi > Basidiomycota > Agaricomycetes > Boletales > Boletaceae > Boletus > Boletus rex-veris. Next base: position 1,409 of record JBBPJQ010001165.1, read on the forward strand.
CTCCTGAATACCATTAAACCGTAATCCCTCGAGAGTTTGAGAATAAGCTCACGTTTGGGGGAAATAACTGCCCGTCGCTTGGCATCCGTTTCCGTATCCAAGCCATTTGATGCAAGATCGTCCACTTCGTCGCGTTTCCTCTTTCCATCCGGGGATGTTGAACGTGTAGCTACTTCAGAATGTCGTGCATTGAGGCCTCGAATAGGTGCGTTGGAGCTACTGAATTCCGAATGCTCAATGACTCCTGCTGAACGCACTAACCCTTGTCTCTCAACCTTGGGGGGCGGATCAAAGTTTTGCAGCAGTTTCGGCCGTTGCATGTATACATCCTCCTGTTCCAGCCGCCGCCTCCGTTCCCTTGCTTCTTCAGCCGCGCTAGGTCCATCTTCGCGCCACCGCTTAATTGCGTCAATCTTCTCCTGAAGACCTATCAGTTTATAGAACCCTGCGAGCTGGCTGGCAGCAGCAATGGAGTGCGTGAAGTGTAAACGCTTGGTCAATTCCAGGACACGAGGTGCTTTGTCTGCTTTGCAAGCCGCTTGAATGAGTTTAATGATCAATTTGTCGAGTTCAACTTCTCGCTTATCTAGCTCGGACGACGTCAGCTCGTCACCTAGGGAGTCACGAGCCAGATCAATGTGCATCCGTTCTCGAGCAACTCTTCAAGGAGGTCAGCAAGAATCGAGGAGAATACGGTATCGACATACTTCTCTTCAATAGAAGATTCGACGGGATCTTTGTTCCGGAAGGGGAGTCTAACAGGTAGTTCTTGCGTAAGCGGTCTCGGAAACCCTGGATGTTCTTGTCTGCCCTGTGACAAATCATATGTCCCATGCAGGTAACAAAAGGCAAGATATGAAAGTACCTTCAAGATGACACAAGTCAAGGTATCCGGCGATAAACCAACTGGCCAATACGATTCGTCCTTCCCTTGTTTACGTTCAAGCGCATTTGTATCCAGTAGGCGGGCCCAGCTTGCACGATTAGGCCGTCGGAAGTTGATCATAATATGGACGAACCCGGCGGAGTCATATATTGCCGGAGCCTACCAAGGACACATTACGAGGGCAAAGTGTTGACGTCAGCAAAAACGCACCCCTTCCGCAGTTATACCAACCCATTTCAGCACGTGGCCCTTGGGTATCGGTAATGGTTTCGCTTGGAGCACCTCAAAGTCGTCGAAAGATATCAATGTTGCTATCAACCCCTGTGAGCCTGGCGGAGAATGATTGAGCATGCCATACAAAATAGGCTACGAATTACTTACCGTCGATGGTAGTGGCACCTGGTCTATGTATAACCGTCACGTATTCCTCTCCGGCAGCCATAGTTACATACTCGCCCTCCAGACCTAGTACGATGCGTTCAAGACCTGACCCACTCAGGAACGTGAGATCTCCTGCGCTGGTAGCAACCACAACATTCCCTTGACCCTGGATATCTCCTCCAGAAGACGAAGGATCTCGTAATGAACGCATAGGTCTTTCTCCTCCAGCAGCTAGACCGAGGACATGCTGACCCAAAGGGAGAGCATAAGTCCAGTCGCCCTGAGATGACCAAGTTCCGTAGGGCTTGTATTGCACCTGGGCGGGGTGGTCTTGCTCAGGCGGGCAGGCGAGCAGCACGCCACGTTCACCTAGACAGTGTTTGTCAACGGAAATGGAACGGAAGACACCTGATACACTCACCTAGATATCCCACATCATATTTAAAAGGGTCTGAAAAATAGTAACTCTTGCGTGTCGAGAGGTCATGAAAACCGACATTGACTATGTGATGGGTATCCTGATCTGTGACGTCAATCCAACCAACCATGTTGTACGCTACATGGGAGTTCCGTATTGAGCGATCTATTAGTGTATGAAGAATGGAAGCCTACCGAGGTACCGTTTCTTGCCATCCATTGGCGTCGATCCTGGCTGGAAAGCTGGCTGTGCCTTTGTAATGCTCACTACCAGATCTCTCCTGAGCAAGAGTAACAAGTTATTGCAACAAACATACCCATTTCTTTCACAAACCCATCCCCAGCGCGCTTCTCACCGCGTTCGTCCTCCATCCCGATACCAACGTCATCGATTATCCAGTCATCTCCATAGTCATCGACGGTTGCGGGAATAGCATCATGGTCCCTGTTTACTGAATCCTCTCCCCCGAATGTTGGTGTGGACTTGCGTTTGACAGAAACGCCTTGCACACCGCCTGCAGTAGTTGCTTTCACAGGATCTGGTGAACCTGCAGGAATTGGGTCCCTCCACCACGTTAGTATTCCTCCCGTATCCGCCCATGCAAGCAGGTTTTGAGATGGTGAAAATGCAAGCTGCGTTATCAATGCATCGGGAGAGCCGGTATGCCTACCAAGACTGCGTCAGATTCTGTCCCCTATCCTGGCCCACTGCTCACCTCCAAAGAACATGCTTTGTCTGGGTGCTCCAGACGAAGATCCCTTCCTTACGAGCACTCGCAAGATAGACACCATTAACTGAAAGCGCGAGTGCTGTTGTGACACCTGTTGCATTAGGGTCTGAAAGGTTGAAGGATTTGTCCCAATTCGGCCGCGAGATGGCAACAATTTCTATGTGGTGTAAGTCTGAGTGATTCAATTGAGTAAAAAAGACATCGTACGTACCGTGAGTCCTAGAAGCCACAAAAAAATACTGTCCAGAGGGGTGCCATACTGCAGAACAATCATGCATGAACTCCAATGACCTGGATTAGAGTGGATAAGCGAGAGAATGGGTTAGAAGACAAGGATGCTGGTATTACTCGGTATCTGCAGTAGCGGGAATAATTCCGTCGATAAGCTTCTCAACTTTTGGCTCAGGTTCAGACACATCCCACACGGTGATCGTACCGTCAGCTCCACTAGCAGTCTATAGTTGATTGGTCCGTGGGTCACCAGTATGCACACAGTAATAAACACAAACCAAGAGGGTCCCTGAGGGGTGCCAAGTCAACTTTCGTACACATTTCTTATGGCCGCTCAAAACTTGGACGTTGGTAACCTCTTTCAATTCCACGATCTTGACTGTTGTTTCACTGAGGGGTTGTTAGCAGTTGAACGACGCAGAATAAAAGAGAACGCACTCCGTTGCAATTGCGACACGCTTCCCTGTGGGGTCAACCGCAACGCCACGAATACATGCACCAGCTGCGTTCATGATCAATCCTTGAAGATCCGGTTTTCCATGAAGGTAGCTGCGAACTTCAGCGTCTTTGCTTCCAGACAACCAGCATTCATTCTGATGCAACATAGGCCCGAGAATCACGCGCGTCGCGGTCATACTTCCGAGGAAACAGACGACAATGTAAGGGACGTACAGCACATGCGATAGCTGTTATTCCCTCGTCCGCTTCATACGCGACTTCCGGTTCCTGATACTGGTCCTTGTCCATTTGCCATATCCGCACCAAGCTGTCTGAGCCACCAGTGTACGATAGCCTTATAAGCGACATGAATGTTGTTGTGTACCCCATCAGAAAACAGAGCCCAATTGCATGGAAGGGGGCTTACTTTCCATCGCGCGAAAAGGCAACACATGTGTATCCAGGTTCATGGGCAGAATTGGTGAGTGTTTTGCTTGTGCTTGCCATGGCTCACGGTGTTCAAGCTCAAGTCCAGGAATGGGAGCAAATCGGCCGTCTCGTACTAGTCACGCTTCGCGTGCTGTCACCTCACGTGACTTGTGACATAAGCAAACCTAGTATGAGACTCTCATGATGCATTATGAGATAGTGTACTGTATGCAGCAATAAACAAAAGCCTAAAGGCACTAGTCGAACAACAAAAAGAACTGGAAGTTGGAACAACTGCCAATCAAATATCCGTTCATACAGCCAGACAGGCTTCTAACAGCTTGTCAAAGAGTCCGTCAAGAACCTCTCCCTTCGAGCCGCCAAACCCTTTAAATTTCAAACAGCGCAAAGGCCTGCCCAGTTGCTTCCTCTTCCGCAAGAAGGATAAGACGACATCCCAATCAAAGTGTGGACTCTCGAACTGTAATGTACGAAGCTTTGGGAAAGCTTCTTGTCTCGCATCGTGAGTGAGGTACGTCAGCACCGAGTCAATGCTATATCTCGAAAGGGAGAGGCCATTAATGTTGGGCGCGGCGTGCACAAAGGCACTGGTAATATCGAAACCCTCGAATGGGCTGTTGATGGTGATGTCGCGAAGGGAAAGGAATCGAGGGGCCTCCCGCTTGAGATGCCGCAAGAAGAGGTGGATTTCCCTGGGAGATGAGACACTGGTAAAATCGAGGATAAGTTCTTCTAGTTCCGGGGTGATGACCATCTGTATGAGCCCCGTCAAATAGATTCGCGAAATGTCAGGACCAGGTTTGAGAATCAGGCATCGAAGTGAAGGCATTTCAACGACGTCTGTCGTGTGCGAACGATCAAAATCGACAGCCTCGTCGAGGAGTGCAAGGCGAGAAAGGGACTGCAATCCAGATAGGAGGTTAAGAAAGGTCGCTGCAGGGAGTCCAAATGATGGGAGCCCATCCAAAGTAAGAGAAGTGAGAGTTTTGATCGGCATGGTGGTTGAAATCGACATCAATTGCCCGAGCTCCAAGTGAGTCAATGTCGGAAATGAGGAAAAGGAGAACATGTGCTCCCGGATACCACTGCGTGGGTGATGGAGGGCAATTTCCTTTAACAAGGGTGCACGACTGCGACCAAGGCCATCCAACAACTCTGGGATTGCGACGTTGGTACGTATCTCCAGGCGGCGACAAATATGCATGTGGTCGAGTATAGTGGCAATGATGCGTGGATATTCTGCCGAATATACTTGTCGTGGATGGATTCCGCAAACGAAGTGCTGTCGGAAGGCGATTGCCAATGGCAATCCGCGCGAACGGCTAAGATATAAGTCGACCAAGTCAACGGACTGCTCGACGTAGAGGCGAATATAGGTCCAAAGCGATGGTGTTGCGATGGCTACCGCTCTCCAGTATCTTGAGACGTGAGATACCAGGAGCTCAGGCCTGGTGACCGGCCACTCCGGTTGGTCGGACTCGAATGGAGATGGGTGATAGTCCATGCAAGCATCTGACTGTACGATCACTTCTCTGAAGATCATTCCTAGAACCTCGACCGGTAACTTTATAGAAACGTCTAGGCGGGTATTCGCAGAACCTCGGAGGAGTGTCTCGAGGTCCGCAGCCTTGCGATACATGGCATCCAGAGCACGCTCTGATTCTCGTATCTTGGACATGAGTTTGGCGAACCCTGTCTCCGTAACCGAATGGGGTTGAGTCATCTGCGTTTGGGGTACGATATTAGTAACATCGCGGTTGTTTCGTGCACGAAAAGAGCTAACCATCGGGATTGGGGGAAATGTACAACAGTGACTATCGAACACCAGAGGACGGTCTTTTATAAGATATCATTTTGAGGCGGTGAGGTAGTCATGCTTTGTCAAGAAGCGAAATTGATGTATAACCGCAAGTGACCTTCGTCTGGCGACATGGATTATGACTACAAAAGGCGTAAATTTGCGACCCTCACCTTGAAAAAAAGAAGGTAGTAGGCTACAAAACATGAGAGGCGATCGGTTCGGCAGAGCTTCTTGAAGTTAGGATTCCCCACTTGACGGCAACACGTTGCAAAACTAGGCTGGACACTGGTATTGGTACAGTCCAACATGCCATTTGCATCCGAGACGGTATGTATCGGTGTGCACTGTGCACCACACTGCCAGGTCAGACCGTATAGCCCTCTGACAAAGGATGTCGTACTATTTGCTTGCCTGGGCGACGGGGCGGTCGTACGGCAACTTGAATGCTGGAGCTTTCATGCTGCCAGTGCTGACATGTCCGCTAAAGAGAGCCATGCTGTGGATGTGGCTCCCTGGAGACCTACTTTGGGATCGCTTGTGGACCTCGGTTGCTAAAGAGCTGCCGAACCGCGAAAGATGCTACTGACTGGCACATTGCATATATTTACAAGACAGAAAAAGTATTCGGATCCTGTGACAAGCGTCTATGCTCACATCAGTCTACAAACAAAGGAACACGAATGTCATACCAAGCAGGCTGGAGTAGCAATCACAATGGTTTTCAATTTGCACGCGCGCTGTGGGAAGGTACCTGGGACCATGCCCATTAGTGATAGTCAATGAGATGTTGGAATTAGAGACCCACCGATTGCACCGAATGGCGCTGACTCGAGCAATCAGTATCATGCGAGGCCGACGAACCAGAACGAGTGCAAGGTTTGCTGGCGGCCAAAGCCCCCATATACATGTTAAGGCAGTGAGTGTATGTTGCTGGACCAATGACCTCGATGATATCGCTCTCATAGTCACTAAATTCCTCCTGTGCTTCTTCAAAGTAGGTACCACTTCGCAGCTTCCCTCTTCGCCAGTGCCTGGCACTGCCAGCGCTGAACCATCTCTTGGTGTGAGAGGGGACGGTCCGATAACGTTGACTTCAATTTATAATGTTGGCAGTAATATTAGAATCATAGAAGCATGGACAACTAAAGTGGACGTGCCGATTGGTACAGAGCCTCACGGATACATGGACTGAGCGACGGATTATTGGTCTCCCCCGTTGAAGTAAGGTTTGCACAGTATCTCTAAGTAGATGCTAGAGGATGGGCGATGCGAGGAGTCCGACTTAACAGGAAAGGTTGAATGAGCGTGGCAGGACATTAATCAGTTTGAAGATGGAGATAGTTCAAAAGGGTAAAACCAACACGCCGCACATGCACAGGGCTAGAATCTCCGCGTTAGTCGGACTCAGCCAAACATTTTTGGAGGGTTCGTGGAGTCCTGTACTTAGTACGTGTTCCCAAAACGTCCGACATAAAGCCCATTCCCTCTCGTCCTCGACCTGGATGACTTTTCGACAACCTCCCCCCACCAACCCCTGGCAGCAACTTTGGGGCAGATGGCGATACCATGGCCGATGTATTCATCCAACAGTTCCCCGATTTTGCATCAGGATAATCGTCGTTCACACCGCCCAGCTGAACCTTCTGAGAAAATGCCGATACCCCCATCAATGGCGGCGAGGGTCCATGTGTACTTATGTGTACAGCCTGGTAAGCAACTCCGACAGGCTATTCTTGCAACTTTTGAAATTGCCACATCGGCTTCTGTCATGCTGATCCGGGCCATCGAGCCGCAGTACGTCAAACATGTGGATATTTGGGGTTCAAATGCTTGTGGCCTAACTATCGGAGTCACTATTACCTAGGTTTTACGACCACGCGTGGACGCTGGCCTGTCGTCGGCTAATCCGAGTCATGCTGTCGATGCTATCTGATCATTCAAACTGCGTCTGACTCCAGGCAGTCAAACATATATGGAGTCGGAGCTACCAGCCCAACTGCCGTGACAATTCACGATATCACCGGCCCAGTCCGGCCAGATGTTAGCTCTGGACAGATCGTTAGTCACACTCTGGCCTTCCCTCTTGGCATCTGCTGTGCGGGTCGTGCATGCCTTAAATGAACCAATCGAATCGATCCTCGATGTGCCAATTTGTGTACAGGTGTGTACTCTTGTGGGGCATTGCTTCACGCAGGCTCGCTAAACAGCTTGATCGCACCAGCTCCTCCACAATGCCCACCTACAAGGGTATCGAAGCCTGGATTGAGGACTCGAAGCACCAGAAAATCGACTATCAGGAGATTTCGATTAATCTAGTCGACTCGGATGACCAAACTGTCACGGTTAAAACCGAGATGCCAAGAGACGAGGTGGGTCGGTTGACTTGTGCATTCCCCTCAGACGTAACGATGGGTATAGCTTTATACCGTGCACTGCCAGTCCCCGGTGTCTGCACTTTGCGATGTTTTCGTCATCGCTGCATCACAGATACGCAAGAACGCTGCAAGGTTTTATTTAGATGGAAGCCTTGCGGTATCCGAGAATGTAACGAACTCATCAATGAACCACAACATAGACCAATTTCGAGAGTATGGCCTAAGAACCTCCAAACGGCAATTTCAACAGGGTAAGCAATTTCTCCGAGTCCCTCAGACTGATCCCACAATATCCTCTACCATCGTAGGCAAGCTAGGCACTGTTGAAGTCGAAATCCGACGCATCAGCGAGATCATCAAAGGGGGACCTGGCGAAGAGGCAGGTGTAGACTTTGTCATGGTCGATGAGCCCAATCAGCCCCCCTGGCTCGTCTTTCGGTTCGAGATCCGTGTGAAAGGATTACAAGCAGTGTCTGCTCCAACTGCAAAACCAACTCGCAGATATGCGCCGCGCAGGATGAAGCAAAATCAAAAGGTAACGCCTCGATATTTACACAGTCCAAAGAAACATCCCAGGGACCATGACGAGTCCTCGAGTGCATCAGGCTCCAATATTAATTCAGATCTGCTGCAGGTTTATTGGATCTCTCAGGTCTTGGACGTCCTCTGATTTCTTTCCAGCAGGAATACCAGGAAGAGGAAGCGGAAGAGTGCAGGTTGCTGCAAAAACTACAGGTAAGTGACCCGGGGTCTCTTGCTCTTCGACATCTCAATTGCTATAAATGACTTATGCAGGAACGACTACAGAATAAGCGAGCGAGGAATGACGAGCTACGTAGGCTGCTCGGGGAACCAGATTGAATATTTCAATTGTGGGGGTACAGGAGGCACAATCATTCATAATTTAGCCTTAGCCTTACGTGCTCGCCCCATATCAACACCCTCCACCTCTTTCATCACCTTCTCGAAATCCCTGTACTTGTAGTATAATTTGAATGACCCTGGATTCGAAACTGTACCACTCGGGACAACATCTATACCTGAAACAATCTGCTTCACTGCAATCTCTATTTTCTTGCCATTGACTGTGTACTATTGGAAAAGAGAGGATTGTTAGTTCCGCCGTGTTAGCCAGAGAACGCAGTTACCCACAGGTATATCATCCACTTCGAATATTCCTGCGGGTTCGTGCCTCCTGCTCAAGCCTTCCCGGATCACGCTCCGGACTCTCTGTCTTAATTCCTTCCCTAGTTTTCCTTCGTATCCCTCCTTCATCTTCAAGAAGAGGAGTACTCTCTCGTCATCTTCACCTTTCCTCCGCTGTCCCACGCACAGAACATCTTTCACGGCTTCCAGGCCCGCGAGGTCGCCGTCGACGAGCTTATAGATTTCTGCGCTTCCAAACCGAACACCGCTGGGATTTAGAACCCCATCGCTTCGTCCCAAGAAGACGAACCCGCCGGTGGCAGGATTACGAATGACGAAATCGCCATGCCGCCACACCGGAACACCGTCATGACCAGGTGGGAAAGAGCGGAAATAGGCCGAGACGAACTTGTCATGTGTGGGCGTATCGTTCAGGAAGTACAATGGAACCGAGGGATGTGGGCGCGTGATGACGAGCTCTCCAGGTGTACAAGAACTGTCAGAGATGGGTTGACCAGACGGGGAATAGACGGAGACGGCCATGCCAAGAGCCGGGCCTTGAAGTTCTGTTCTCATGGATCATCAAAAGTGGAGGATCCAACACCAAACAGGCTCACCACCGGCATAGAGAGGGAATGACTGCACGCTTGTAACGACTATATTGTCCATGGAGGTCAGTATTCGCCTTGCCGGGTGTAAGAGTTGGAGGACTAACAAGAACAAAACACGTCTGTACCTCCACTCGAGCTGCCAATATGCAAATTCCCGCCGAAAGCGTTATGAGTCCAGGTCATGAGTTGAGCTGTCAACACCGAGCCGGTCACTGTTATTTCGCGAAGGCCAGTAAATGGTACAGATGGCGAAGCGATAGAGAGCGGATCGACATTTCGCGCTTGCAGCTCCGAAAGGAATCGCGGCGAGGTACCAAGAACCGTCACTCTAAATGATTGAAGTGAGATGGATTGACATTGATCACCAAAGTCATCTTACCCCGCCCAATCAATGAACTTGAGGTATTCCCTCACGTCAGGGTAGAACGGAGAACCTTCATACAATACGATGCGTGCTCCACACGCAAGGCCCGAGAGCATGAATGGCCACATCATCCAAGCGGTCTGCAATTCAGATGAGATCGCAAATCGCAATAAAACGTTTCGTTTACATACAGTGGTATATTGAAAGTATACGTCAGTTGGTAATATCCCGAAGGCTATGTTGCAGTCCTTTTTGCTGTTCATGAGCGCACCCTGTACAATGCCAAGAAACGCTGATTCTGAACATAGTGAGTTGACGTAGTGAAATCCAGACTGACCCCAGCAGCATGCACAATGCATTTCGGAGGACCACTGGTTCCCGAAGAATATAGTATGTACAAAGGGTGATCAAAGGGGAGCTGTTCAAACGTCAACGGGTAATCTTCAGCCGCGGATGTAGGTGTCAAGAATGCGTCAATAGTGGAGCTAACCGTGCACGGAGATAATTGAGAGACTGATCATCGATACACTGGAAACTTAGAACCCACCAGTTAGGGACGTGCACTAGGTCCCCGGTCTTTTCGCTTCTCAACACGACCGCTCTTTCTAGCCCGTGTCCGCCCAACCTCAAGTCACTCTCTATGTCTGCGATCTTGCCGGTGATGTTGATGGTCTTTCCGGCATAAACCGCCTCGGAGGAAGCGAAAAGAATCTTTGGACGAATTTGGCGGTATCTGTCGAGGATTCCGGAGGTACCCATGTCTGTTGCCGTAGAGGAGAATATAGCACCGATGGAGGCGGCAGCGAGAGCTATCACGACACCAGTAACGGAGTTCGTGATGATAGCTGCTCAGTAAAAAACATACGAAGAACTCAAATCATTCTCATTCAGAACAGCAGTCAATCGGGGCGTACCAGCAACCCTGTCGCCAACACGTACTCCGGCCCTCTTCATGCCAGCAGCCATGATGCGTACCAATTCTCTTAGCTCATGGAAAGTGTATTGTTTGACATCACTGAATTGAGCCTTATCGGCTCTGGTGGGGATAAGGTCGTACTCATAGGCTGCCGTGATAGCGATGGCGGAGTCATCCCTCCAGAGCAGGTTCTCCGCATAGTTGAGACGCGCGCTGGGGAACCAAGATTGGCGTTCAGGGATAGCACCAGGTACGATTATCTTGTGTGAGGAAAATTAGGACGCTGTCCTTGGAGCTACTAACGAGGGCATCGTACCTGGTCTGGCCGAGGTGGAACAGAAGCGATGATACCCATGAAATCCCACAAATCAAGCCAGAAGGTGTAAGTGGACACCGAG
>JBBPJQ010001166.1:0-12552 GCA_038088795.1 Boletus rex-veris
AAGTAAATTTTACTACTTTGGTACTTTATGGAGCGTGCATTCTCGTTTGTGCGCGCTCAGCGGGCCCGTCCAATGCGCGCAACCCTGTTTTTTGTGCGCTGATTTTTTGTGCACTTTGACCGCCATAAAAAGGCAGCTAAATACCTCCGAGCCATTGAGGACTGGAACAAACGTTCCACTCACGCACTCGAAGACGTACAAAAACTATATGGGAAATTACTCCACACTGCATCATTGCTTCCTGCAGGACGAGCTTACCTGACTGGGCTCGAACGCATGCTCGCCGTCTGTGCAAAGAAGCCGTTTATGCCCCACCGCCCAGATAAAACTATACAAGAGGACCTCAACTGGTGGGAAAACGCCATTTTGTCTGGCACCACTTCCCGTCCCATTGTACCACCCCCAACCTTTTCTGACCACCACGCCTATTCAGATGCTAGCTCTGGCATCGGCATTGGCATCGTCATCGGCCAACGATGGCGGGCATGGCGCCTCCTCCCCGGATGGCAAACCCGCAACGGAAAACGAGACATCGCATGGGCAGAAGCTATCGGCTTCGAACTACTGCTCTTATCCCTCGGCCGCGTCGCTTTGGACAGTAGGCATATCATCACATATGGAGACAACACCAGCGCCATTGAGAGCTGGTCCGTCGGACGACGCCGCAACCGTGCCATCAATGACATCTTCAAACGCATCCATCACCTCCTTCAATCTCCCAACTTCCCCATCGTCTCAGCCCTTGCCCGCTTCGTCCCCAGCGAACACAATCCTGCAGACCCCCCTTCACGAGGCATCTATCCTCCCGCCCACCTCTTGCTCCCTCCTATCCCAATCCCACACCACCTCCGTGACCTCATCGTTGACTACGACGCTCCACTCTCCCCCCTCGAGATCCGAGCCCTCAATGATGGGCAATACTCGCGTCCTGCCGCTCAATTCATTGACCGCCTTCGAGGCGATCAGGAGGTCAGAGAGCGAATCACAGCAATACAAGCACAACGTGAGGACCTCATCACCCGCTCACTTCTCGAATGACCAGCCCTCCACTCGCTTCAACTCCACTATCAATGCCAACTCTTCCTCACCCGCTGCACCCAAACCCCGCCCATACAAACCTGGTCTCACTCCAGCCCCATCCCCACTCCGACCACGCTGCCTCGCGCGACAACGCCTCCTCTTATGGCAACCATCACCCACGCCGCCGCGGGCAGAAACTTCCCAAAACCAAAACGACACCCAACTCACGGATGAAAAACTTGACCGCACCCTTACGGTCATCGGCGCTTCCTGGGCGGACTCAACTAAAGAAGTATACGGCACAGGACTACTCATTTTTCACGTATACTGCGACATGCAAAACATGCCCGACAGTCAGCGCGCTCCCATGCGCCAGAACCTCCTCGCGGCATTTCTGGCAAGCTGCGCAGGAGCCTACTCGGGCTCTACCATATCCAACTACGCTGCCGCTATACGAGCTTGGCACATCCTCCATGGCCTCGAATGGAACATTAACGAAGGGGAATACAAATCCTTGCTAGAAGGTGCGACCAAACTCGCGCCATCCCATTCCAAACGACCCAAACGCGCCCCGTTCGCAGTAGACATTCTCGAAAAATTCAGGCTAGCCATGAACCTACAGGATCCATGCGACGCAGCCATTTTCGCGTACCTCACGTCAGCATTCTTCTGCATAGCGCGTCTCGGTGAATTTACAGTACCTGCTATCTCAAAGTATAATCCTGACAAACACATCTCACGCTCTGGTCTCGCACTCAAAACTAATCACCAAGGCTTACAAGTCTACTGTTTTTCCCTGCCAACCACCAAAGCCGCCCGAGACGGAGAAGACACCCACTGTGCCCCTCTAGACCCGAGCGCACTTGCCGGCCCCAAAACAGCAATCGACAACCACTTCCGCGTTAACCCAGACTTTCCCAGCGCCCACCTTTTCTCATGGAAACATCCATCCGGTTCCATGCGCCCGCTTTCCAAGAAAGAGGTCATCAAACGCATTGATTCCATCACCAAACTCCGCGTCGACCTTCCAGACCTCAAAGGACACAGCCTACGCATCGGAGGTACCCTCCACTACCTCCTCCTAGGTATTCCGTTCGACGTAGTCAAAACAATGGGACGTTGGTCCAGCGAATCCTTCACTCTCTACCTCCGTCACCATGCTATCGTTCTCGCGCCCTTTTACAACACCGCCCCGAACTCATGGACAATCTTCGTCGATACATACTTCCACCTGTCCGTTAATCTCCTCTGTACCGCGGTCAGCACCCGCTCCTAATCACGGGGCTCCAGCTCGCGCTGTTTGCGTCGCTAACTCCTACTCCCAGGGTCACAGCACGATCTCGCCCCGACGGGTTCGGGTCCAGCTTCGGGCCGGAAAAGCATATAGCTTTTCGCCCGCACTCGTCCTAACATCCAACACATTCTCTCACTTCCTTTCTACACTCAAGTCACGCAGCTACAGCGCATAGACCACAAACAAACCGCCACACGAGATCTTCACCCTGGGAAGGGGCAGGGAGTAGCAAAGAGAAGGCATAGAGCATAGCTAAACAAGGAGAGCATGTCGTCTAGCAAAGGGCACTACCCTATTGGACGTAAAACAAGGATTTTCTTTTAAAAAAAAGTGAACTTCAGGACGTCGGAATATTCCTGAAGATTAGAATAGGACATATTCTAATCTTCAGGAATATTCCGATATCCTGAAGTCCACTCTTTTTTAAAAGAACATCCTTATTTTATGTCCAATAGGGCAGTGCCAAGGCTTTGCTAGACAACATGCTCTACTTGTTATTCTAATCTTCAGGAATATTGCAGAGTTCATGTGTGCAGAGTCGCTTGGTATCGAGTTTACCGAATGGGAATGCCCTCCAAGGGATCAAAGTCGAAGAAACTGACGCCATCTCCTACAAAACCCTGGTCTTCCGCTGCTGGGATGGCGATTGGCATTTAGCCCACTGGTCGCGACTCGCGAAGCGGACGCCATGGTAATATGGGGTCTTGGATGCTGCGCGAAGTAATGTTTCAGCTGGACAAAATCGCAAAGGAGACGCGGACCGTTTCCAAGGGGACGTTGGGAACCGAGATCAACCAGGAGTCGGAACGTGTTGAAGAGCGCCGCGTGTTAAAAGCTAAAGGACAGCCAAGTTCAAACACGACGGTCCCTGCATGAATTCAGGTCATCATCTGGGAGAGGCCATTCGCAGGCAGCCGCCGTCATGAAGTTGAGCTTTTGCGGGACACTGGTGGAAAGTGGGAGAGCCGCACCTACCTATCTGAGTTGAAGGTTGCAGGGGTCTAGCCTTTCCTTTTCTGGGTGCTAGGGACACTACGTGTCACAGGGACAGCTTTTTTTAGCAAGGGAATGTTGAAAAGTCGTGTGCCGGGAACGGGACGCGAGCGACGCGGAACGGAGCGGCAGGTGTTATTCGCGATAACGGAGTACGGTAGTACGAGCGGAGACGAGGTAAACTAGGTACTGTACAGTTCTTAGGTAAGCGAATGATTCTACTTATTGCGGATCTGAGAGTGACGTGACGGGGGCGTGACGGGGGCTTGAAGGGAGGGTCTCGAGAGGCGTGAAGGGAGGCACGATTAGGTGCGATGGCAGCGAACGGGGGCGTGAAGGGAGAGATTCCGCGGCGTGGAGGTCCGATGAGGTCCACGAGGACAGCAAGGAGGCACCCCAGAGGGCGGGAAGTGGCCCCACCGTGATTTGCAAGGCGGAGCCTCTCGAGATGTAGGATCTCTCGGATAACTTACTTGATAGCGCCGCACGTGTCGCCGGCAGGGACCTTGTTTACAGAGCAAAATATGGTTTGTAACGGTACAAAGATAACGGAGTTCAGTACATGTCGATCATTTGTAGTTGAAAGTAACGGTGAGCTAGGCATACGTGAAGAAGGAAGCATAAACAATCAGTCACATCATCCGACAGCTATCATACAGTTACAGAATTGAAATTTCGAGATGTGGTATGCCTAAGGGCTCAGTGTTGCGAGAACATCAAGTGCTTAGGTGTGAGCTGGAATGTGGGTTAGGTTTTGAGAAAGTGAGATGATACAAAGGACGTACATTGAGAGATAGAAGAACTGGCAGTCATTGAATCAAGTTCGTCGTCATCAATGAAGAGAGGCCTCTTTGCGAACCGTCTTTTTTGTACGGACTGGACGGGAGTTCATCCGCAGTTCGTAAAATGACCAGTTCACGACAAACAGTGTTGAAGATATGGCGTTTGTTACTCTTGACATGGAAGCGACTGAAAGCCAAGGAAGCAAGTACGATTGCGCCGGGCAATTCATTCTTGTATCTCTGCGGAGACATTCGCTCGTATTCGAGGTCAAAGACTGGAAGGGGGTTGATGTAGTGAGTGTCAGCACCTATGATCTCTTGGAGCTGATCCTCGCAACGTTGACTAACGGGCCAGTTCTCGATCTTGAATTCATCTCCAAGATCTTATGTCTGAGATTCAGATAACAAAAAAAAAAGGACATAAAGACGGCAGTTACCTTCTGAGTCCGTGTTTTCTTCTTCGGGCCCAGAATCGACGTTTTCGTTGAACGGTTTCTTCACCTTTTTCTGATGGAGAAATTTAATAGTTAAATATCCATAGAAGGCGAGAAGAGACGTGCGACAAAGAGGGGGTGAGCCATCTTGGTGGTGTGCAAACTTCCCGACATTTGTAGGGAAGAAATGATGGTGTCCTCCTTACGGTGTTCAATCAAAGCCTCGAACCCCTCAATGTTCTTCACCATGGCGTTCAGATCTTCATGCATAAAATGAAAATTGTCGCTGTCTGTGACCGATAGTTTGCACGAGAGCTCGACACCCTCGAACTTTGACTCGAACTGATTCTTCGGCTGATAACCGCCATCTGGGGTCAGAAAACACTCAGATCGGCTGATCTGAAACACGCCACGAAGGATGAGCTCCTTTTGGGTGGCAGAAGAGATAAGAATGTCGCCGGCGGCTCCGCCGAGGTAAAAAAGTGCAGACGCTGGTAATCCGGGATGTCCGATGTATACTCCAAGGTCAGGTCTGCGGAGATTCTCTTGTGCTTTGGAGGAGGTCGTGAGAGTGCAATTTCGTGGAAGAGGAGTAGAGGGTCTGGAGTGAGATGTAGTCTGCGCCGGGGGATGGGTAGTGGAGGATGGGACAGATGGAGTCGCTGCGGCCGCAGTGGAAGCCATAGTGGCCACTGCGGTGGAAGCGTTGGTACGAGCACGGGAGGAACGTTGAGTCATGAAGGAGTTGAGGGAAAAGAGGGAAGGAGTCCACGAAAGCGAAATATGTACCGTGAAGTGTAAGGCGGTCGGTGATGACAAGTTCGAGAGCAGTGAAACCCAAATAAAGCAATTTATGAAGCAAAATTTGGAGAGAGTTAGTGTTGCGGAGAGTATAGTCGGTTAGAAAGGAAGATGATTGGATACCAGTGGTCGGATCCCGAAGCCGGCAGGGTTGATGATTGCAAATGGAGCAAAGGAGAACAAAGTCCAAACGAAGGCGAAAAGAGAGCGCGTTGCGGAGAGTATAGTCGGTTAGAAAGGAAGATGGTTGGGTACCAGAGGACGGTTCCCAAATCCATGAGCCATCGGCAGGATCATGAAAAAGCAGGGATGATAAACGCTAATGGGGCAAAGGCGAACGATGTGCAAAGGAAGCAGACTGTGTTCACGATAGTGAAGAGAGTGGACTGTTGATAGGTATGCTGGAAAAGACAACGACCAATAGACGGTTTCACTCCAACTAGTCAAATTGTAGAAAACGGATGAAGCGTAGTGTTTGAAGTAGTCTGGGTGATTATGACAGTCACGAGCGCCATACATGCGGGATAAGTGACAAGTATAGTTTGAGTCGAAATATTGCAGTCAAATTTAGGACATATGACGAAAAGACAGGAACGAAAGCATAAGAAACAGTGCGGTGCAGAAGGACGCCTCGTATGGGTTAGAGCCGAGTTAAACTAGCACTTGATGGTGTCTGAAAAGAGAAACAAAAAAAGAGTGATGGCGATTGATACGACTCACTCTGAAGTAATGTCGTCTTCGATAGGCAAAGAACTTGTTGGACATCTCAGCAAAGAAGAGCTGAAGCAAGTCCTGCCAGATGGAATTTTTCCAGATTCATTACGCCATCTCACTTGGGAAACGATAATCAGGACCTTGCGGTTACAACCTCCAGGTGTTCTTGAGTGTGTGGAAGAAGCAAGGGAGAGAAAGGAAGTTGCGAGGAGAGAAAAAATTCAGGAGAATTGGCGACACCATGCAGAGAATCGCCGACAAGCTGTTCGGGATGCGAGAAGTGTTACGGATGACGATGCATTGCCAAGGCGCGAGCGTTCCCGCATGGAAGAAGTCAATACGTCGTACGCACGCAGCAATGACAGGGAAGAAAACGAATACCTCAAACTTCCCTCACTGGACGAGACAAAGAATTGTTACCGTGCATTTAGGCGAGCGACGTCAAACAAGGCGAAGCCTTTCCATGCATGCATGCTTTGTGTGCGCTCGGGAGATCATGGGCAGTGAAAGTGAGTTATTCAAACGAGAGTTGCTACGTGAGTGAAACTGAGAGTTAATTAATCAAGGTGAATTCGTTAATGTTATGAAAATCCCTCACATCGAAAAGCATTTAGCGCCGAAAGTGTTGCACGAGAGTCAACGATTGTGGCGCGGAATGTTGTTGCATGGTGAAGGGATTAAGGACGAAGCAGAGGATGCACGAGACTGGGCTTGCCTTGAATGCCTCCGCGCTTTAACTTCAGATCGATTGCCGAAGTATGCACTTGCGAATGGAATGCGGATAGGGGCCGTGCCTTCTGAGCTTGCGATGCTTACGCTTCCGGAGCAACTTCTCATTGCTCGTCACTACCCAAATGTTACGTTGTCAAGTTGTTTCCGAAAGAAAATCGACACGTACAAGCATCTCACCTTCAAAGAGCCCTTCATGGCAACGTTACCCTTTACAGTATGAATGCCAGCGACATCGCGAAAATGCTCGAAGGGCAACTCATGCCATAGTCAACAGCTACTTTGGCGTCCATACTGGCAATCACGTATGTTGGTACGCGAAAGTTGCCCAAGCAATGGTTAAAATCGACTTTCCGTGTTTGACGGAGGGTCGTGCACGGTGCGCTTCGTTGGTTGAAGAAACACAACAAGCTGTATCGTGATATCACGATATCCGATGAACGAATAGCAGATCTTCCTGAAAATGACAAGCCGAATGAGTTGGTGGCAATCATACGACATGAAGAAGACGATGAAGTGGCGATCCGAGAAAGGGCCGGTTATGTTACATCTGAAGAAATTGTTGCGCGAGGTAGGTTGTTACATATAATATGAGTCGTGACTGCTAAGAAGAGAAATGCCATCAATAGAGGAAGAGGAAGAAGAAGCGAATAGCATAGACGGTGCACGTGATGATGAGACGAACAACATCCTGAGCGAAGATTTAGGTCAAAATTCAAAATTTTCCAATATCGAAACATGACATACTAACGGGTAGTCTCTGTGTAGCATCAGTGGTTCCTCTTCAATATCTTGGAGTTGTTGATCAGGACGTCAACCGCATGCAAACGAATGAATTGATGAAATATGGTTTTGCGAATCTATTTCGAGAGGGTAAAGAAGGAGGTTACGCCGTTCGACACAGTGCCAAAGCAGTCACGGACTTCGGGAAAGATATTGAAGGACGCGACCGGGACATGAGTCCTTTGGCTGCAACTTTTCCCACTCTCTTTCCATATGGCGTTGGTTCCTTCGAAACAAAGCGATTGCAAAACAGTGTCATTCACTGAACATGCTCAATGGGCAATTCAATATCACGATCGACGATTTCGCACTCACCATACATTTCCATTTGTGGCGTTCGCTATCATGCAAAAGCGTAGGGCGTTGACGTCTGCACGTATTCAAATGCGCCGAGCCGATTTTGAACGCAACAAAGTTGTGCTGGGGTCAATAACATCTAGTGATATGCAGCGAGCAGCGAAAGAGGAGCAGGAGGGAAACATTCCTTCAGATTCGCGAATTCGGATACTGCGCAAACACGTTTATGGCGCTTCCAGCCGTGTCACGGGACCAGACAATAGTCGCGTCCTTTACCGAGGTTGCATTTGGGGAACGACTCTATTTTTGCGAGGACCTACTCTATGGGTCACAATAAATCCAAATGACATTCAGGATCCCGTCGCTCAGGTATTTGCTGGAGAAGATATCAATATGGACCAGTTTATTGCGACTGCTGGTCCGGACTGGCACCAAAGGGCGTCGAACATTGCCAAAACCCATATGCAGCAACAAAATTCTTCTTCTTCATTATCAACGTTGTCTTTTCAACCTTGTTCGGCATTGACGTCCATCGTTGCCAAGTTGTCAATCACCAGGGGATGCTTGGAAAAGTCAGCGCGTATTTTGGAGTTGTCGAGGCACAAGGGCGAGGAACTCTTCATCTCCCTTGTTTTATCTGGCTTCGAGACACCAAATATCTTTGAACTTCGCGAACTCCTAAAGACTCCTGATTTCCAGGACAAGATTCGAGCTTATATTCAGAGAAATATTCGAGCACACGCTGATGGGTTGGATGAACAGACGATACAGGCAACACCTCGGGAAACGCAAATTGGATATTCACGTACCCCTGATCCAGATGCGCCTGACTGGGAAGAACATCTTGCAGATCTGGAGCGACGCGTAGTGCGTGCAAGTCAAATCCACACGTGTCCGGCAGCTAGTTGTCTTCGTTACACCAAGCATGGTCGCTTAGCATGCAAACGGCGTGCACCGTGGGGCATTTCTACAGAGGAGAGGATTGATGAAATGGGCAATTGGGCACCAAAAAGAACGTATGGGTTTATGAATAACTTTTGTCCAGCAATCACAACGAGTCTTCTTTGCAACAATGATATCAAGATACTCACGAACGGTGAAGATACGAAGACATCATGCGGTACACAGCATCGTATGCGACCAAGAAACAGTGCAAGAACAATAACGTCTCTGCTTTAGTGGCGAAAGCTTGTTGTATCATGAAACACATTCCGATCACGCCGCCAGTCTTCTTGAACGCAACCGCCTGTTGATTTTTCGATGTCAACAGGCCATTAATCGGGAGATGGAGCTGTCTGGACCTCAGGTGATATCATACATCATGGGATACGGTGATTGCGTACAATCACATCACTATGTCCCCCTATATTGGACGTCGCTTCAGGTGCTGGTTGAGCGGGCATTTCCGGGTCTGAAAAAGGTGCCCAAAGCAAGGTAAGAAAGACGCACTGTGACCGTACTAACCGTCTAAAGAGTTTGACAGTGTGGCTGAGCAATTGCCAGTGGCCGAGGCAGACTCCGAGGAATCAGACAGAGAAAGGGAAGATGAGGACAACACGGAGAGTAATAAAGATACAAGCTCACCTGTAAGTGTACATCCTGTATCACAAAGCGAACAATGCGTAACATAATTTTGCAGGATACTGCAACGTTGGAGTTCAGAACGGAAGGCCGTATTGGAACATGACCTTCACAGGTGGACGATTATCAATTTCGGGGAGAAGAACTTGAGCAAATCTCATTCATTTGATCCGCCATGGACACTTACGAAGAGCATGATACCGCGAACAAACATCGCACAGATTCTACAATGGGAGAGGCTAGTTCCTTGCCACGTCGTGGACCACGTCCTCACAAGCGTAGTCGCTATATGGAAGAACATCCGCGTAGCAAATCATATTGTCGCGTCATTCGGCCAACAGGGCATAACACGTTGCCCAATATAATTGGGCGTTTCTTCCCTTCACCTAAAGATCCATCACAACGATTACTGTATTGTGCCTCGATGTTTGCATTACTGGTGCCATGGCGAGACATTCATGATCTTAATGCGAATGACGATCCGTGGGAAGAAAAATTTTCCAATTTTTTGGACCAAGCAACCCCAGAACAAAAAGATATATTGGCCGGTGTCGAGTATTACTACGAATGCCGGTTGGCAGTAACGAAAAAAGCGGAAGAAAACGATATAGATGATCTGATGGATCGTCAACAAGGTCGAGAACAGATGGCGGAGGAGGATGTCTGCCACGGAAGATGGTGGTGAAGGAGATACGAATATCATCCAGCCGATGTTACCGTCAAACGATGAAGGGCGAACGCCGGCACCTCCAAGTGTCGAAGAACTGTTGTCAGAGCAGGGGAGAGCGTACGATATAATTGATTGGCACCTGCAAGAAACAATCTCAGGAAAGAACCCGCCTCAATTGTTGATGGTCATACCAGGAGTGGTGTAGGGAAATCGAAAACAATTCAAACCGTCACCGACAATTTTGCTTCACGCGGAATGAAGGGGAGACTTGCGAAAGGAGCCCACACTGGAATCGCGGCGTCGATCATCGATGGAAAGACTCTTCATGTTCTGGCAGGAATTGGAATTAACGGGCGTGAACCTGGAGCACACGCGTTGAAGAAATTAGCGCAGTTTTGGAAAGGAAAGGATTACCTCATAATTGATGAGAAATCAATGGTCGGGCGAAGGTTTTTCGCACAAATTTCCAAAACGATTTCAATAGCGAAGTGTTTGAATGGCGAAGGGGACCCAGACAAACCTTTTGGAGGCTTGAATGTTATTCTGGTGGGCGATTTCCATCATTTCCCTCCTGTGGTTTTGAAAAGAAGTGCACCGCTATACTATCCAAGCAACTCATCAAAAGACTCTCCCGAAGAGATGCTAGGACGAAGCATATACGAACGTTTTACCACTGTCGTCCGTCTCAAGCAACAAGTGCGGGTGAAAGATGCACTATGGACTGAATTATTACAGCACGTACGACACGGGAGTTGCAGAGTTCACCATATCGAAATGTTGCGTTCTCTCGTGCCCATGGATCCCGCTTGTCCAAAAGCCGACTTCTCCACAGCTCCATGGGACAATCATGTTCTTGTCACTCCCCGTCATTCAGTCCGACGACGTTGGAATGAGCAAATGGCACGGGCCATGGCTAAGCGCAATAGCGCAACCCCTTTTCGTATGCAAAGCATATGGCTCTATTGGTGGGCGCGACCTAACGCTGAGGGAGAAATTTGCCGTAGCAAGCAAGGACTCGAAAGGTGGAGGAAGACAGGACGAACGTGCAAGTTTGCCAAGCACGGTCGAATTGGCGAACGGAATGCAAGTGATGGTCACATTCAGTGTTAAAACAGACCTCGATGTGGTAAATGGTTCACGCGGAGAGATTGTAGGAATCAAGTTGGACAACCGAGAAGCGAGAGATTTCTCGATGGAGGGAATTGTCAAGTTGCAACTTCTTCCAGTTTACGTGCTGGTAAAATTGCAGCGAACGAAGGCAAGCCGACTGGAGGGTTTAGAGGAAGGAGTGGTGCCTGCGGTCCCATTGGAATGCACGTTCAGAATTCGACCAGGAGGGGGAGAAAAAACCATTACGCGACATCAACTGCCACTGACACCGGCCTATGCGTTTACGGACTATCGCTCTCAAGGCCAAACAATAGACAAACTAATCGTCGACCTAGGGACGCCGCCGTCAGGGCAACTCACCCCATTCAACGCATACGTAGCGCTTTCGCGTAGTCGAGGGAGGGACAGCATCAGACTGCTTCGGGGATTTGGTGAAAGACTATTTACCACTCATCCTAATGAGCACTTGCGAGAGGAGGACGAGCGACTGGAAACTTTAGATAGACAAACCACACAATGGTGGCAGAATATACATCAATAGTTTGCTTCCACAAATAATGGTATGAGCGGACTTTCTACGAGACGGCGATAAGAAGGCAGGGGAAAGTCGGAAAGTAACTCGGAACAAACCGGGGCAAAATCTGTGGACTCCACAGCCACTAATTCCAAGTGGACCTTGTCATAAACAAGGTAATCGCTTACAAACAAAATACGTATAATAGACTATTGCTCCCGAAAAGCGCTGCCTGAGGTAAGTCGAACAAATTCAGGTCGGCCCACCTAAGCGCCGTGGCCCATGGACTAAGCAAGGCAGGGCCTTCAGATATCACCCGCAATCCTGCCGATGAACGCACAGGATGCGGCAGTCGGGGACGTCGACATGCATGAAGGTGCGCGTTTGCTCTATCTGCTTGCAGACCGGAGGGCGAACACCGATCCAAAACCCGCAGCACCAGAAAACCTGGGACTTCCCGCTGTCGCGACGCTTCTGGTTCCCGACGGCCAGTACTGCAACTTTTGCGGCCGCAGGGCCCAAATCTTGCGTACGTGTGGCGCTTGCAGGGCGATCGTCTGCGAGCAGCCAGAAAGCACTGCGCCAGGGTGAGTTCCCGTTCACGCAGGTTTAGCACGCGATTTCGTTTGTCCCCTCTGTGCGCGACTGAAGCTGGTAAAAGAGGTAAGCGACGTTCACGGGGGAATCGATGCGAGAGACTGACGTGAGACAGTACGGGTTTTGGGGCTATAGTGGTCGAAGACACTCCAAGATCACTTGGCCCCTCCTTTTTTTGCACCTCGCACCGGCGAGCGAGGTAGACGAATACTTGCGGCGGTCATTGGAGATCG
>JBBPJQ010001168.1:0-12543 GCA_038088795.1 Boletus rex-veris
GCTCCCATGAGGGCCCGATGTACTCTTTCGGTGATGTCTAACAGTCCTCAAATGGGCCCCACCCACACTCTCGGCCTTCTGCACTTGGCCCTCACAAGGGCCCGACCCACTCTCTCAGCGATATGTCCATTGCCTTCAGACAGGCCACACCCACTCTCTTGGCAGTTTATCCCAGGTCCTTTTCTGGGCCCGACCGACTCCCTCGGTGCTGTATATATGGCTCTCAGACAGGCCTGAGTCACTCTCTTGGTGATATCTTCGTGGCCCTTATTATGGGCCCGACCTACTCTCTCGGCGGTGTACCCCTGGTCCTTATGCAGGCCCGATATACTGTTTCGGTGATTCATAATGGCCCTCGGGCCAATGGAGATGAGGCCATTAGGTGGGCCTGACATACAATGTATTCATTGTTACCATGGCTATACATCTTCCAGGCCCTTGGTGGGGTCTCCTGAAAATATTTAGTTATTATCATCTTGGGCTAGTCGAGCTTCTAGGTCACATCCACTACATGGGCTCGGGTAACATGCACTTGCCATCCCGAAACACAGTACTTTAGTAACCCAAGGTTGCTTCAGGTAGGCTTGGTGATTCAACATTAGCATCAAGTGGTCCTGTATTTCGCTCCACCGTGTGAATTGAATGGGATGAAACACGAAAGCTACCAGCAAGAGAAAGAGGTAATGTATGCATAAATTCTTGCAGGGAAGATACCACATCCTCAGTAGGAGGCCTATCATAGACTGGTGCCCAACAACGCTCGATAAGTTCCCAATGTTGGTCTTGAATTGGACAGGACAAAGGGCATTTAGGCTTGATACCCCACGATAATTGTATAATAACTGCAGCTTCACGCTGGATCTCTGACCATGGGTGCTTCCCAGACAATACCTGAAAAGAGATGAGAATATACACGTGGTGCATGATACTATGCTTGCCAATAGCCCTAGGTTTCCGAAAGAATATATGTCACTTTGGACTGTGGGTTGCATCGGCTGGTCCACGTCAGCTAGAAAATGCTCTGGGGCAGCCCATCGTATTGTTCCAGGTTTCATTGTAGTCATTTGAAGGTATAGTAAGGCCTCTGGGATGTCCCCGATCATGGATGCATAACCAAAATCGGTCAAGCGAGCAACGCAGTTGTCATTGAGGAGAACATTGGTCTGTTTCAGCTTCAGACAAAAACAGACATCCATATAATCCCTGTTCACTTACACATGAAAGGTCTCCATGAACAATTGGAGTCGCAAATGAGTGCACTATACATGGTGATGGGTGAACATTCTGTATGGATCAGCACAAATCACCAATGACATATGATAGCAGAGCCCATTTGCAATGTCTGATAACTACATGATTTTCTGGATCAGACAAATAGCATGTATGTAGCTCGCTGCAATCACACACCAACTGGAGCCTGTGGGAAACTGCCAACCGGTCATCATGCTCCGCTAAGAAACCTCGAAGCAACCTGTTGGCCATCCATAGGGAGTACAGAGACGCTTGTCCTTGTCTGCCAAATCCATATGCAATTCCCAAGAATGGGATGATATTTTGGTGTTCCAACCTCCTCCATATTCCGAGTTCTCTTCATATCATCTAGAGAGAGGTCGAGCACATTCAGGTTGCCAATCAGCACTATAGATACCTTCTGGGCCTTGACACTGCGCTTCTCGTCGTTGTTATTTTCAGTTACATCCAGCGTGAACGGAAACCGAAACGATTTCACCGCAACCTGGATCATGGTGAGGGCGTGGCTGCCATAGATATATGACTGTCCACACCTGCACCCATCTGACACTGCTGTCATATTGGCATTTATAGACATCACCAAACACCCCTGCTTCACAGTACTGCTTGCCTGCCTTGATGATCTTGTCGGAAAGGTTTGGAAGTCTCGCGAGTGTGTCACTCAGACTCCGACCTGCAGGGTGTCGAGGATTAGCACTCGCCATTAAACAAGACTATCCCGTTGCCAGTGAAATGTGTAGTCTAAGCTCCTAATGAGAATGATTGATTGAGAGGTGTGGAGCGCGGGAAAGGGAGGAGTAGATGGAGTGGGACACAGGCCTCAGCAAACCATGTCCAGTTTGTTACAGTATTGGTTTGTTTGTACCATTCCCCACCTTTCGGACCACTTCATATAACCCTCATTGCAGCCATTGCTCTGTATCTCTTTTGTAAGTGCCCAAATCGCAATGCTATAACCCTAGTTGACTCTGCAGGCCCAGGCCAAGCATTCAATGTCTGTTACTTTCTCGAAGAAGCGAGACCCTCCATCTGTGGTTCTGTCGGAATCGGTCATTGTATCGGTCTAAGTGACCTCGAGCTGATGGCGTGTCAGTTGTCGATGGACACTTAATTTCACACCGTCACCGTCCTATTGACGCCCAGCATTTCCTGCAGGGGCCTGATTTTCAATATTGTAATGTCCATAAGATTTGCAGGCATTCTTCCCCAGCAGGATAGTACTACCATTGACATCATTCGGTGGGCTTCATTTGACTGATTTGCCTGTCAGTAGAGCGAGCAGTGGTGTCGTATCACCAGTTGGTGGTTGCTGTGAGTCAAAGTTGAAGTTGCCACATACTTGAAGTCTAGTTGTTGACTATGTACCACTTCAAGTGCCTACACGAATACCTCACCCGGCAAGTGCTCTGTTGGCATCCTCAGCCTCATCACAAAACACTATGGGAAAGAAGAATTTTCATCCTTGGTCTCGGCTGGGAAAATGGTAAGCTGGGGACTGCCACCAGCGCCGCCAACGTCAAGCTGTATCTGCACCAGTACTGAGGTAGACATTTCTATAAAGGATCAAGACACTATAATGGTACACCCAGCCTCGATCCATCCGAGATAGACCGACCGTCGGACAAAACAGTACGTCCACCCAGCTGGATTCACTTGTAGCACATGTTCAACACGTTCGTCCTTAGTGGGCAAGGTGTCTCTCCCTTGGACAATTCTCAGCTTTTTCGACCTCGGAGGGCAGAGAGGCATGAGGTTAATATGGCACTGATACTACGACGACTGTCACACTGTCGTGTATATGATCGACGTGCAGGGCAGGGAGAGGCTAAGGATGGGAAGCGTTTGGTGCATTGAATGGTCCATGAGGACACTGCCTATTTGTTGACTACTATCCATTTTATGTCTTATGCACTCGGTACACACAAACAGACTCGGCCCTTTCTTTGCCTCGAATTCTCGACATCCCGTTCCTCCTCACGAACAAACAGGATACACCCCCCGAGTATGTCTGCGACAGAGATTCGTGAAGACTACGAAGTATGGGACCACTATCGATGCGACAGCGCATGAAGGCGGTACGTAGCAGAAGAAGAGGAGGAAGAGGATTGCAAGCCTAGAGGTGCTGGGCGTGTTGGCATTGGAAGGGTACATTCATGCCTTTGTGTCGTGCCCCGTTGTTCGTTGTCCATATTTGTACAGACAAGGCATACATGAGGCAGTCGACTAGTTTTGGTTTTAGGGACCTTGGAGACTGTGTGACAAGGCAAGGACAGGCTGGTGGCCAAGGTGATTACCAGTCGACTTTTTGACACTACATGCAAGTTTCCCCCCAACCATACTCAACTATTCAGGACAAGGACCATTTTCTGGCACACCATTATATTGACGTCCGAAACAGGTGTACACTGTAATAACTTATAACTATGACAACCTTACAAAATCCTTGATGAGTCGAAATTATGTCCCGGTTAGCATATCATACAACCCTTTGCAGGATCATTCAGATATTCCTCCTCTCCTACTGTCAACCAGGCTCATGGCTGGTATTTACTTGAAATCAAACAACAGATTTCCTCTTGTGAAGCCCATCTACGATGGTGGGGGGACAAGCACGTGAGGCATGCATGTCCTTCGAACACCAAACCCAGATCTCTAATCCTCCTTTCATTCTCTCACCACCATGCATCCATAGTCAGTTGTGCCCTCTCTAGGTGGGTGATAGTGAGAAGTACTGGAGCAATCCGATGAGTTGACCTGCAGAATACCTGGAACGTTTTTGACATCGTGCTGGTGGCCCTGCTTCCCTGCACACAGAGGACAAGGAGGTCCAGCTCCCCACAACGATATCTCTCTTGAAGAAAGCCTTTCAGAGAAGCTGTCGGGATGAATCGCCCAATTGACCAGGAACTTGAATGATCATTCAATCCAGGGGTGTCCCACAGTCGGTAGGCTCTCCCTCCTATGGAAACCTCATAAGACGTGAAAGAACTCGTGCATGGCCTGCTGTCAGGAGAAACCGTGGCATGGTTGTGACCAATAATTATGTTAATAGTAGAGCTCTTCCCAGAACCAGTCTCCCTGATAAAGATGACATTATGGGTCTGCGACTGAGACTATATCATAGTTAATACTTGCACTGACCACCAACATCACTGGCATGCACTTGCCGAGGTCAGAGATGTCGGCATTTGCACATGCATAGCACTTGTACTGGTTCTGGAAGATGTATGAAACGTGGCATCCCAGCAATTAGACTATCATTTACTTACACTATGCTCTTCAGGTATCTGTAGTAGACTAGCTCAGAGATCCAAGAGGTTTTTTCACTCGGACGCCGTTCGGCGGCAGTATCACTACTGCTATTTTTATCGTTTACAATGGAAGCAGTCGGTGATGGTTCCCTGCACCACTGGTTATAGGGCAAAAATGGAACAATATGGTAGGCCAACTTACTCCTTGTCCGTCTGTGCAGCATCATCGCTCACGCCCACAGCATTAGAACTGCTTGATGCAGGGTCAATTTCTTGCGAGAGGACCGATACCACTTCCTGATCCTGATGGAATTTGCGCACATTATGGTCAAGTGCTCAGAATAATAAAACTTTGACGACTTTACCTCTCTGATACCTGTGTTCTCTTGGATATCACATGCAGTGACAGCATTTTCAAAGTCTGAGGAAGCGTGAGTTCATTAGACCAAGTGTAAGTGATGTGTACTTGCCATCCGGAAACACAGCGTTTTGATGATCGGTTGTGCAACAAATATCAACGAGAGGCAGGGGAGGCAGGAACAAGTGTAAAAATTGTTGAAGAGAAGACATCACATCTGTAGCAGCAGGCCTGTCACCAACTGGTGCCCAACAGCGCTCAATGAGTTCCCAATGTTGGTCTTCAATTGGGTGGGACGAAGGCCATTTAGGCGTGACACCCTGTGATAATTGTATAATAATTGCAGCTTCACGTTGGATCTCTGACCATGGGTGCTTCCCAGACAATACCTGGAAAGGGATGAGAACACGCACATGATGTGTGTATGATAAATACTTACAAAGAGCCCTAGATTTCAGAAAGAATATATGTCACTTTGGGTTGTGGGTTACATTGTCTGCTCCACATCAGCTAGAAAATGCTCTGGGGCAGCCCATCAGAGGGTTCCAGGTTTCATTGTAGTCATCTGAAGGTATAGTGAAGTCTCTGGTATGTCCCCAATCATGGATGCATATCCAAAATTGATCAAGCGGGCATTGTAGTCGTTGTCGAGAAGGATATTATTCTGTTTCAGCTTCAGTCGGAAACATAATCATGTATAATTCCTATTCACTTACACATGAAAGATTGCCATGAATAATTGGAGTGCAAACAAGTGCACTGTGCATGATGATTAGTGAATGATCCGTATGGATCAGTACTAGTGCTTATTAACAACTTTGACATACGATAACAGAGTCCATCTACAATGTCCGATAACTACGTGATTTAAGGGGTTAGACAACTGTATATATGTAGCTTGCTGTGATCACATACCAACCGGAGCCGGTGGGCAATGGTCAGCTGGTCGTTATACTCCCCTAAGAAACTTTGAAGTGACCTGTTGGGCATCCACAAGGACACAAGAGACGCGTGTCCTTGGCTGCCAAAACCGTATGCAATTCCCAGAAATGGGATGATATTTTGGTGTTCCAACCTTCTCCAGATCTCGAGCTCTCATCGTATCATCTAGAGCAACAGATCGAGCACAGTCAAGTAGATAATCAGTGCCCTAGATACCTTCTGGGCCCTGTCATTTTTGGCCTCGTCTAACGTGAAAAGGAACCAGAATGATTTCACCACAACCTGAATCGTGGTAAGAGTGTGGGATGTTATAGATGACAAGATTCAAACCTCCACTAGTCCTGCACCACTGTCGTATTGGCGTTTGTAGATGTCACTGAACCCCCCTGCGTTACAGTACTGGTCGTCTGACCTGATGATCTTGTCTGAAAGGTTTGGAACTGTTGCAAGTGTGTTGCTCAGGCAGCGACCTGCAAGCTCATGTTGATGACTATGGGTGGCACTGTGTGCGTGATGAAAGAGTGTGATATTTTGTATGTAAGGTAGATACATACAAAGAGGAGGGAGGAGCTGGTACTAATGTTCAGTGAGGAGCAATGGTGAGAGGAGGTGGGCGAAGCCGCGTGGAGCGCTTCTGGTCCGGAACGGGATGAGACCTGCTGGGGCGCAAGCTGCATGGGCAGGTGGGACTGCCTTGTAGTGCTTGAGCATTGTAGGTGTTCCTGTACGTTCTGGGGACCCAAAGGGTGTGAGCTGCGAGGTGACGAGTCCGGTGAGGAGGAGTCCAGGGTGTGGTGTGGTGGGTGCGACGAGATGCAAGGCTGGACGGGAGTGTAGGCGAGCGACATGGTGGAACGGGAAAGAGAGAGAAGTTGCCGCTTACATCGCTTGCCCGAAGTCTTAGCACTCGGGCCTCATGCTCTGCTTACTCAGCCTGAGTGTGACACACTACGGGTGGCACTGTGTGCGCGATGAAAGAGTGTGATATTTTGTATGTAAGGTAGATACATACAAAGAGGAGGGAGGAGCTGGTACTAATGTTCAGTGAGGAGCGATGGTGAGAGGAGGTGGGCGAAGCCACATGGAGTGCTTCCGGTCCAGAATGGGATGAGACCTGCTGGGGCGCAAGCTGCGTACCCGAGTGGTAGGAGAGTCAGACGACGCGTGTAGTTGCACACCCAGAAGGTAGTCAGATGAGAGGCTTACCTGGAGAGAGGTTTATCTGCGCCGGATTGGTGGTATGGTGTAACGTGTGAAAGCCTCATGGATGGCGGGTGCGGCTTGAATATATGGGGCAAGTATCTGAGCGTGCTTGCAGAGGTAGATGAGGAAGGCGTCGCTGGCCCAGCGGCCTTTGACTTTGACGACGTCGAAGGGGATGTTGTGGAGGAGGTACTCCAGTGTGGATCTGATCTGGATGCCGTGGCCGTTGAGTGGGTTTAGGCTGGTGGCCTTGAGAGCTTTCTCGAGGGACTTGAGGAACTTCGCACACATGAGGGGAACATGGCCTTTTTTGAGGCGGTAGGCAAAGAGTGGGGCATTGGGAAGGGGATCGTTGATGGAGAGGTGGTTGTGAAGGGCGGTCTCGGGGTCAGATGGTCTGGACTGCTTGGCCCAGTTGACGTCCTCACCGTGGGGGGAAGATTTGGTGCGGGGGAGATGGAAGTTGGTCACTTTGAGGCCATGGTGGTCACACTGGTGGGATACGTGCATGCGCGTTATGTGCGTTGCCGGGTTGAAGGCATGTTGGGAGAGTGTGGTGAACTCACCGGTTTGTGCCGTGGTGAAGAAGGTGGTGGTGAGGCAGGCAAAGACAGCAGCATCGAGAGGGTCCTGGAGGTTGAGGTGCGAACGGATCTTGACGATGATGTTGATTGTGTAGGGCTCGCGGGGCAGGCGTTTTGAGGAGGGTGGTGCGAGTAGCTTGGCCGCCTTGAGCAGGGCATCGGTCTCATCCGACCTGAGTTTCCAGGGGAGGCGATGGATGGTGTGCCAGGCGTGGATGCTGTTGATGTAGTTGACCACAGTACTACCAGCATAGGTGCCAGTGAGGGATGAGATGAAGGCAGCGAGGATGTTGGAGGACGTGGGTGCGCGTTGCTCTTCGGGTATGGCCTTGAGGTCACAGAAGGTGTGGTAGATGAGTAGACCCGACCCATATGACTCGAGGGTGGAGGGTGCCCAGGCTTGCACAATGGTGCTGAAGATGTCTGCATCGTCTTCGGTGGTGAAGGGAGGGGGTAGTTGCCAGAGGTGGTGGGGGCGCCAGAGGATGAGGTGTTCTTGGGCGAGGCATTTTGGGCGGGGTGTTGCGGGGTGTGGTAAGGGCCTGGAGATGGCTTTTTTTAGGGGGGGAGGATTAGAAGGGGGGGTTGGGGGTGGTATGAGTGCTTACTGTTTGAGTGACTCCGAGTCGGGTTTGATGCCCGCAGGAGCAGTGTCCGGGGCTTCGGGTCAGCAGGTGCGCAGGGAGGAGGAGAGTAGGGCTGGGCTGCTGGCAACATCGAGGATGAAGGGGCGGAGAGGCTCAGGGATTGGGAAGGAGGGAAGGAGGAGATCCATGGTGGGATATACCCTGCGTGAAAGAGAATCGGCGGGGTTGTTGGTGCTTGGGATGTAATGGGTGTGGACAGTGCATCGGGCATTAGCCAGGGCAGCTTGAACGTGTTTGAAGATCTCGTTGGTGGGGCGGTTGCGGCTGCGGCCCCACTGCCAGGCCTCGACGATTCCTTGGTTGTCTCCGAAAACCTGGAAATGAACATTGGTGGCACCGGAATGGAGGGTTGCGAGGGTGAGTAGTTCAAAGCCGACACCTTCAGCCCAGCCGATGTCACGTCCACCTCCATGCCAGGAGGGGTGGAGTGTCCATGCGCGCCAGCGCCCGTTGAGCCATATGCCAATGCCAATTGTGGAGCTCACATCAGAGTATGCTAGGGGGTTGAGGATGGGCTGTGGGAACGGGATGGAAGGGGGAGGTGGGGGGAAGGTGAGACGGTGAATCCACCATTTAATGTCATCGGGAGTGTCCCGAGGTGGTGTTCTTGGCATGTAGGGTGTGTCGCCGAAGATCGGGATCATTGCCTCAAGATTAATTAGGTATGGCCTGCCATCCGGGTAGACTTGGCAGGCATGGATTAGCTTGCCAAGGAGGCTCTGTACCTCATCAAGGGTGTGTGTGCGCCACAGGGTCCAGTTTGAGAGTGTCTTGACGTATTTGGTATGCTTTGACTTGGTAAGCTGCACTGTGCAGTTGGGTAAGTCCCAGATTAGACCGATGAAGGTGGGGGCGTCACAAAAGGGGATGTCTTTTGATGGTTCCCAGAGGATGCCGAGTTTGGTGGAGATCCGATCGACATCATCCAGGTTGTAGCAGAAACTGAGGTCAGAATGTGGACGGGGTGATGAAGAGGATAGATCCTGTAAGGGGGTAGAGCAATCTTCATTGTATTCCTCGGTGTGACCATCTGGGAGGGGGGTTCCGGTGAAGAAAGAACGGCCTCCGTTTGCTGTAATAGTGGATCCAGTTGCTTGGATTCTTTTAGCTGTCTCGGCTCTTATTTTGTTGTAAGCTTCTAAAGCATTGGTTGGGACCCGAATAAAGAGGTGGTCGTCTACCCATCTCAGGATGGGTCCGATGCCAGTGTGTCTCATTATATCAGCGCCAGCACTACCGATGGATCCATAAATCCCGCCTGAGGGGCCAAAGCCGAAGCAGAGACTGGTGTCAATGGCAAAATGACATTCTGACAGGTGGACCACAAGTGCGTGCCATTGGAACGGGTGGAGTGGGATGGTACAGTAAGCTTCTGAGACGTCATGAACTGCTCCTTGTGAACCAGGTGGTAGGGAGGATAGAACTAGGGAAACTATATCAAAAGTACTATAGGGAGTGGGGAAATTATCTGGGTTAGTGAGAGAATTAATGGAGGGGACTGGGGAGTTGGAATGCGGAAAGGAAAGGTTCTGTATTAGGTGGAATTTGCTGGGTTTCCCTGGTTTAGGTATGAGGGACATGGGGGCTGTTTGGAATGGACCTAGGGCGTCCTCGATCTCGGCTTGAGAGTAAGGGCCAAGGTACCTTGCCTTGGCAAATTCTTTATGCACAATCTGGTCAAAGATAGCCTGGTTGGCTTCTATGGACACGTTGTTCGGAGGGGAGAAGGTGAGAGCAAGGGGGGGTAAGGTGGCTGAGAAACCAAATGAAAGTCCGTGGGATATGTTTGGGTATCTATGTACAAGATTTGCCTCCGTGAGGCGGTGCTTCCACCCATCGGGGCTATATGGTGAGTGCACTCGTGAAAGCCTGAGTGAGATCACAAGCTTGAGCTCCATGGGTTGAGGACCCACACCCCGAACAATTGTGTTTGGCTGATCGGTGGACGAGGGAGCAGCCGTTGGGGTGCTGCCAGTCTGTGCAGAGGACTTCGCCCTTTGGGTCGACCAGGCAGCCCTCGTTTGTGCATGTGACAAAACATTTGCCTCTGCTCCAAAGGGTGGGGCTATTGCATTCGAGGATGTGGTGCGGGTTGCGCCTGAGACATTTAGGGCAGACGGACTTTGTGGCCTGCTCACTGGTCGCTTTGGAATGGTGTTGTTGGCTGGAGGGGGTGACAGTCATCTGGTAGGAGGGGGGCGGGCAAAATCTTTGCCAGGGGGATAAGGAGTGGGAGGAACGGTGGCGCTCGGTGGGGTCAGTGTGGCTAGAGGGTGCACGCCTGATTGGATGATGGGAATGGGTGGGTGAGGTTGAGCAGGGGTCAATCAAGGCTTCCACCTGATGATGGAGGAGCAGGGGAGAGTCACCGTTGAGGGGTGAGGGGGGAGAGAGTGCCGGGTGTGGGCAGTTTGGGTGGTGGGGTGGTCAGACTGTGCACGTGCAGGTGAGGTGGCGGGGCAAGGCACGACACCATGTGTGGTTATCGGGAGCCACAGCGCCGGGGGGGGGAGATGGGGGGGGAGAGGGGTGCGGACAAGTGCAGGAGAGGATTAAGGGTTTTTAGGGATGGTTTGCATCAGCGATGTAGATAACGAGGGGGAGGGAGAAGAGCTAACCTTGCTGATAACCTTGGCCAGGATGGTCGAGTTGACCTCGAACACGAGCGTGTTCATGAGGTTTTCATTAATGATGGAGATGTTGAAGGCTTTGCCGGTGTTGTTCTTCAGGTCGTCATGCCACTGGCGGTAGATGCGAGCCGCGTAGTGGAGAGCGACCAGGTCTCCGTTTGGGTTGGAACAGGTGGGGTGGTTCTCAAGGTTCCAGAAGAACTCTGCAAGCATGTTGATGTGCTTGTCCGGCCAGGAGATCTGTTTGATGTGGTGGAGGTAGGAGTTCTTTGCCTGCAGAAATTCACTGAATGAGAGTTCATAGTCTGGACGGGCGTTCTTTGATGCTTTGACCAAGGTGACGGGTCTAAGGGTGAGAATGTCATTGGTTGCGGATATACCGAGGGCGTCGTCGGCTTGTGAGCAGTGGTTGCAAGCGGCTTCCAAGCAGCCATCTGGGGAAAAGTACCACATCTCAACAAATTCAAAGGAGGTTATTTTCTGAATGGCGTATTGCGAGGGACGAGGGGCGATGATGCTGGGGGGTGGAAGGTCAGAGTTGAAGTCATTGATCTTAGGCTTCTTCTTCTCTACTTCCTTGCGTTCTTTCTCAGCTTCGTCCTGCTCAAGGCGAATGTGTTCTTCTTCTTCTGCTCTCTCCTTGAAACAACCCTAAAGGACTCACACTTAAGTGAAGCCTTTGTGCTAGGTCACTTGCACAGAGAAAAAGACAAGTGGAAGGAAGTAGAGTTGCCTGTAGGGGAAACTTCAAGAGAACAAGACTAGTGTTCTCTGGCGCTGAATTGGGGTTTATATAGTAAGTACAGATGTGCACGGACCATGCTGTGCTACCGCTATATATAGTAAATATGCTGGACACTGGGTCACGTGATATACCTGTGTACATAGCCCGGCATGCGTAATGTGCATGTATGTGGCAGCATGAGGCTGCGGTGCAGATCTAATGTGAGTAGGAAGCATGGATGTGGGAGATTAGATACGCATGTGTGAATAGAAGCGATAGAGCGGAGATGAAAGGAATGCATGTGAATGCATGAAAGGAATAGATAGGGGTTGAGAATGAAAGAAAATTGATAAGTCCGCATATGCTTGAGTAGTGGTCGTAACACTTTCCCTGTCCTAAGATCAAACATCCTGGTTGATCAAAACTCTTCAATGCCCTGGAATTCTTCGTCGTCTGACGAGTGGATGCTGGTGGGAGCAGTAACTGGACTGCCTGGCATAGATCCGTCATTGCCCCTGGCATGGATTGATACTTCTCCATCAATTGGTAGTGGGTTGGAGTGCGGTTGGGCATGTGGGAAGTGGAATTTAAATTCCACATCAAAACACTGACAGAGTGTCCAATTGTATGCCAATATTGGGCTGGGATCTAGGAAGCGGAGTTCAATCTGATACGAGTCTGGATTGGTGGGAACGGGGAGGTTTGTTTCTGGCTCAACCGGCATTGGTTCCCATTGATCATCGTTTTGTTCCCATGCTTCTGCATAGTCATCGTTGGCATTGGGGTCCCAGTAGGTAGGGTCATCCCAAGAGTCAATTGTGCCATTTGATGGGGGTGGATCCTGATCCGATGATGATGAGGAAGAGGATGATGGAATGGTGGAGGTGAGTGGTCCGTGTGACCGTGAAGACTCCGTGTGGGGAACGTGCAGGCGTCTCGTCCAGTACCCTTCA
>JBBPJQ010001169.1:0-12540 GCA_038088795.1 Boletus rex-veris
GGAAGGGAGGGATGGATGGATGGATGGATGGGTGGAGGAAGGGAGGGATGGATGGATGGATGGATGGGTGGAGGAAGGGAGGGATGGATGGATGGATGGATGGGTGGAGGAAGGGAGGGATGGATGGGTGGAGGAAGGGAGGGATGGATGGATGGATGGATGGATGAATGGATGAATGGATGGATGAATGGATGGGTGGATGAATGGATGGGTGGATGAATGGATGAATGGATGGATGAATGGATGGGTGGATGAATGGATGGGTGGATGGATGGATGATAGATGGATGGAGATCAACACCATCAGTGAAGCTTTGCATGGAGTAAGCCTACATGTTTGATTTGGTTTAGTGTTACTCACTGGTTATTTAGAGTTAGGAAGGGCAAGGAAAAGGCACTCTAAGCGGATTTAAATGCAGTGACAACAGTTTTGAATGAACTATGCATAATATATGGGAACATCAAGTGTATCAGTGTTTTGTTTATTACAATAAGCTTTTCACAATAGTGATATTGTATATGCCACAGAGGAGCTGGATAGGTATATGAAGGGTTAAATGTATAATTCAATTATCTAATAGCCACGATACTTTTTAACAATCATCACAATGGAGCAATGATATTGTAGTTAGTTCCATCTGTATGCATTGCAAGGACTATTTGTTGTTTACATCTTAGGTGTAGTACTTAGTGAGCTTTCCTTCAATTAAAATTAGAGTTTTTAAAAGTTAGATTACCATAGTAAGACATGTACTTCTTATTGGTGAATACTTCATTAATATCATACACCTTTTCAAATAGCATCTACAAGGAATCAGTATAGTATTTACAAGCATTACATAAATCATTTATAGGAATGGTGGATTAGGGTTTACTCTGTCACTTAATTGAAACAACCCAAATCATCTAGAGAGATTGGCCTAGACAATGGCAAGGGAGGAGCTGCAATGAGTGAAGAGCTTGATATCAAGATTAGTACAGCTTGTCCCTCTAGAAGATTGTAGAAAAGCACTAATAAAGTTAACAAGACTAGTAAGATTATAATGGTTATTATTACACATGGCCCAGGTAGGGTTGAGTATAGCCTTGAAAGATAGTTCTAAGATGTAATGAGTAACCACACACTTAATGATAGTGTGTAGTCCTAGGAAGACATCTTGCTCAACAGTGGGGATGACTGATCAAAAAGTCAAGGGGCTGGTCTAATGCCAGAGATAAAATGACATTTCAAGGTGATTGATCTAGTGCCAGAAGAAGTCTTAGATGGAAGAGACTAAGGTGTGATTCAAAGAGACCTAAGCTAAGGTACATGGTAGAGGTATCAAGGGTATATATACCCAAGTACACGGTTTAGGGCTGGTAAAGTGAGGGTAGACATAGAACACTATGGAATGTGGAGAAAGTAATTGCTGATAAAGCAAATAGAGTTATTTGTGGAATGTGGATGAATTAGTAAGAAAAGAAATAATATCCAAGTATAAGAGTTGAACTATTGTATAAGAGACAAAGCTTATAACAAGTTGTAACATTACCCCCCCAACTAGATCAGAGACTGTTATGACTTACTCTTTTTTGTTTTATTCATTGCTCGTGTGTTTGACTCTCTCACTAAAACAATTTTTTTGTTTCACCACTGACTCATTTATCGTTTGTCATTCCTCCACTTGCTTAGTCAGTGGTTAACTTCCTTCACATTCCATAATGTTCTATGCTTGCCCTTATCTTGCCTGCCCTAAATTTGTAACTTGGATATATAAACCAACAATATCTATTCCACATACTTTAGCTTAGATCTTCTTGAATTACATCTCATTGTCTCCAAGCTCCTTCTGGCTCTTGACCAGTTGCTTTAAACTTTGAACCCTTGAATCTTTGATTGTCCTTGCTATTAAGCAGAATGTATTCCTTGAACTTCACACTCCCATTAAGTGTGCGCTTTTCTCAGAACCTTTGAATCTATCTTTCAATGCTATGGTTGTCCCTACCCAGGCCAAGCATAACAGAGACCACATTGAAAGACCATTTATTAAAGACTAGTATAAAGGACCCAGGAACCAATGTGTTGGTATAACTTTTCTTGGTGATAGTGTCATCTAGTGTTTGAAAGTTAGATTGCAGGACTGCTAAAAGACCAGAACTGGACCAGACACGGAACAATAAAGATTAATAGTTTGATCTTGGTCTTAATCTTTTAGATTTTGAAAACTTCACAGACCAAGGAAAAACTGGTTGCAACTGGTGTAGGAACCGGTAGTTCCTTGTGTCTGCATCCCTTGTTTTTCCCCTTTTACAGTTCACAGGAAGCTGTTGTTGTACGTCCCTCAAAAGTATTCCTCCCCTTCAAGTCCATTCAAGTCCATTCAAGTCATGTCTGAGGTCTGTCCCTTCATCCGCATTTTGGTCTTCATGAATCTGTGTCCATGTAACTGATCAGATCAATGTTGTACTCATTGGATTCCTCCCTGCTCTGTTTCATTTACCCTTTTCCCTCACTATAATGATGAGTATAACTGCATAAGACAGTGTCACCATTATACACAGCCTTGGGTCCATTAATCCGGTACCGACCACCATTGAGTCACTACCTGATGCAGGGCAGATGAGCTTTTGACTGCCACCATTCTCGATCATATAAAAAACTAATTTCTACGCCGTTGTGGGTTTGTCTGTGCACCCTGAGAGGTTTTCACTAAGTACAGTCTCCACTTGTTATGCATTAGGATAAGGTTTGGGTGCAGTCTAGGGTATGCCCTGGACTATAAAAGTTGTGTTCTAACTACTAAATCTATCTACCTTTTGATCTCTTCTCTTCTTAACTCAAAGGAGGCTTGTTGATCGTCGTCATACACCATCCAAAACCTCTTTTGCCATATCCGTGGTCATCCGTGACTTGGACCTTTGCTTCCGTTCCATTTTATCTGTGTCCATCTTTCTATCTTTCTGTCTCAGATAACCTCCAGACAACTTTTATTCTGTTCGGGAAGTCTTCGCTACCCCTCCTACTACAACAACCTTACCAGAGCCCCTTGGGACAAGTCATACTTGCACCCACACTTTCACCTAAGTCTCTCTTTATAGAGTACACCATCACCCCATTTCTCATCACTACAACTGGAGCCCACTGTGAGGGGTTCTTTATAGTTGTCTGGAAGGTCACTAAAGACTCACATTGTAGTTCCTTATTTTTTTTTCTTCAGATTTTTTTTTTCTGTTGTTGCTGCATCCATGCAGTGCTTGTAACCTCACCAACATCAACCCCATAATGACACTACCATCTTGGCAATGCATCCAGACACTATCCACTTACATCTGATCTGATATCTGGTAGTGTCATGGTCCATATTTCTCCTAGGTCTAGCTCCGGCAGAGGTCCAGAGTGGTCGAGGTTAGGTGGACCAGAGCTATTGAGGTTACAAGTCAAATCCTTAGGTGAAGGACTGAAGTCTGTTCGGACAGGATGTGTAGGAGGTACTGATGTGGATCACTGACTAGCAGCGACGCCCAGAGGTGTCGGAGGATGGAGTGACCAAGAAGTGGAGTTGTTGAGGACATCGGCGCAGGACTTATATATGTGTCGCACCCTTGCCAAACTCACTAGTCCTTGTATTTCAGAGGTTTGGGATGATGATCATGAAAAGGATGTATATAGATGAGAGGATTGAATATGATAGATGAGACTAGGACAAGTCAGATGAGATATTTGTACTAAGGTACAACAGAGAATACAGGAGTTGTAACAGACGCTACTACCCAAAACCATTATTTTCCTATTTCTCCTCATCAACCGCTAGTTAACCACTTAACAGATAACCCTTATCTTATCAAGTCACGTGATCCCTATCATGTCAGCAGTCACATGACCTTATCTCTTATCTCGGCTGTGCACCTCATGTCGCACACATTGCATCCTCATGGTTGCCTCATACTTTTCCTTTTGACTCACTTTCCCTTATTGTCCAATAGCATTAACCCCTCTTATCTAGGCTATGCTTATCTTTGCCTCACGGTAACCAGTATCAAGGATACTTACTACTTATAGATATACACAGCATGGTCTGTGCACAGTCTCTCTTAGTATATATAGTCATACTTTGTAGTATGTACTCTAGTTTATTTCTCTTGATATTTCCCCTGTTGTTTCCTAGTCATCACTTAAGGCCTACAAGCCTAATAGACCTTATTGGTCAGAGATTACTCATTGCAAGCACTCTATAGCCCGTCAACAACAGCTGTTGTCCTAAAGAGGACTTTCGTCGTTTCAGGAGTGGTATATATACTAAAAATCTGGAGGAAATCTGGGTCTGTGACTACTGCATGAAGGAAATGTATATAGGAGCAGAATGATGATTGAACAGAGCACGGAACACAGCCAGGACAGGCTGTACCAATTGACAGGTGGAATGAAGACTATAACTGAAAGAGATTAATGAAGGTACAAAGTTTGGAGGTACAAGTCTGAGACATGTCCGTTGATTTGAGGTCAAAGGTTGTCCCAGGTATTTCAGAGTTGGAACAGAGTTGGACTTGATAATATCTAGGTCTGATATCAAAGGGTGGTTTGAGGTATTCCAGAGTTGACTGGAGTTGGACTTGGTAAAATCTGGGTCATAACAGATAGTTCGTATGGCTCACCCAAGTTATCTTCTCTCTCTTCCCTTTCAAACTGCTGCTAACGCACCTAGACTCGACGCAAGTGATATCACATCACTACCCTGATTCTTAGAATGAATTGATTCTCTCTCATCCGATATTGAACTAACCAATGCACAGAAAATACAGGTATCCATCCAATACACGTATAGCGATGACGCTGCACTATGGAAAACGTTACCTGAAACATCTGCATTACATCCGGATTGGTTGGCATTCATATCTAATGTTCTATCATTTTATTCAGGATGTGAGGATGAATGTCCATACCAACCACCACCAGCATATCAAGACACTATTGACACTCAATCGGATACCATGGACATCACCACAGCTGAGTATATGACTATCCGACGATGCTTGGAAACTATTACACCCTTACCTGATCCATCCTATGATGTTCTAGCGCCAAGTAACACCTCATATGATATAATCAACACCAACCTTCCATTTAGCAATCTAATAGATGCATCCAAGGATCTGTGTCCATCACAGACATATGGAGATGTCACCTCACTCCCAGATGATTCTGCCAACTGTGCCTATGAAGAAACCAACGGTATCCTTGTGCTCTATTACAAGGTTGACACATCTGAAGATCTGTGCCTCGCATTGACAAAAGAGGAATTCATATACAACAAAGAAATACTGGATATCTTTATTTCAATCCTCACACCAATTCCATTCACCATCTCTCATACTGACATAACATCCATTTCCAAAACAGCAGATGAAGATCCATGTCCCACGTTGATATAAGAGGACTGCATATATGACAAAGACATACTGAATATCTTCATTCCCATCCTCACCCCAATCCCATTTATTGTCTCTCATACTGATATTACATCTGTCCCCCAAGCAGCAGATGATGGTCCAATATCCACAAATACAGATAATGCAGATCCTACCAGATCTGTCATGGATGTATCCATTCCTCCCCATATCATTTATACTCGTGATGAACACATTGACCCCCACTCTAGTACATCATCACAGCTGACATCACCCCCACCACATTTACATGATGTAAGCCCACAGTATATACAGTTTGCAAAAAGTCTCCTTTCTCGAATCCATCCACACAATATCAGACATATTTCCCATTCTTATTGCATATATCGCATGTACGTCGTTGTACATCCAGCTGCACAACATTCACCTTTTCATCTTTGTGATTGATCTATCCTTTGAACCTGTCTTTATGCATGCAAGGCAGTATCCATTTGATCCAAGCATTTGACCTTCCATGTCCATGTCTGTGACACATTGGATACCTCTTGATCTGATTGGGCATCATCTGGA
Source organism: Boletus rex-veris (assembly GCA_038088795.1). Taxonomy (NCBI): domain Eukaryota; kingdom Fungi; phylum Basidiomycota; class Agaricomycetes; order Boletales; family Boletaceae; genus Boletus; species Boletus rex-veris. The sequence continues at coordinate 5,955 of JBBPJQ010001169.1, forward strand.
TGACCTGGAGGTCACCTGCATAATGTTCCCTAGGGAGGAGAGCAGTCTTCTTAGACTAGCTCTGTTATCATTTTTCATAATCCTGTTCATATTCTCATCTCATATTTTCCAACTAATCAATCAAGGCTCGCACATATTTCCACCCTTAGAAGCTGGTCATTCAAACTACTAGTTGAACACTATCCGATGTCCACTATGTATCTGTTCCACCCCAGGTTTCATCCAGTGATCTTCGCATTTCCCATCACAAAGAAAAAATCAAAGAAAAGCCATACAGTGGCTCAAAAAGTGTCACAATGTTAAAAACATTCCATTTCAGCCATCTGTCTCTCGCTCTCACAGAGAAAGAAAAACAGTTATATCTGTATCTGTCACGACCCAGAAATTACCAAGTCCAACTCCAGTCAAACTCCGGAATATCTCGGACTACCCTTGACCTAGGAGCAACGGACATCTACGGAGCTGCAACTCCGGACTCGTACCTCTATTAACCTCTTTCAGCTCTAGTCTGCATTTTACCTGTCAATTGGTACAGCCTATCCTGGCTATGTTCCGTGCCCCATTGATCATCATTCCACTCCTATGTATATTGCCTTTGTGCATTAGTTTCGGACCTGGACTTCCTCCGGGATTCAAGTAGTATATAAACTCCCTGTATTATTCTGTCATACCTTCAGTACAAAAATTAACTAAGTCACCTCCTTTCGAGTCTGACTTCCCTTCTCTCTTTCTCTACCCTAAATACGAGGACACGGGACCTGACAAGGGCGTGACACATAAGTCCTGTGCCAACGTCCTCACACCTCCATACCTCCATACCTCTGCACCTCCATACCTCCACACCTCCGTCGACTTCGGTCGAACCTCTGTTCCCCCTTTACCTATCTCTCTTGGATCTCGCTGGACTTGAACCTGGAGGATCTGGACTTGACAGTGTCTAACAAAACAAACTCACTACTTAGATATTCACTTCAAACGCATGCCAGATACAATGCACATTGACCTGAGTCCATTGTACTAGAATCTAATAATAACTGAATAGATGCAATGGATGCACAAAGAAGACAAACCGAGTAGGACGCTCGCCATCCTGTGTCGTGTTTGGGTTCCCATTTATCTTTCATCTCTCCACTATGCTTTCTTCTTATATCTGCTCCCTTCTCACTTAGGGATCACATTCGGATCAGATACAGACATGGACAACAGATTGACAATGGATATATTTGAATCACTACTACCTTGACATGATGGACTCTATATTTACAGACAAAAAGCCTACTTCATCCCCAGTGTCCTCCTAATCGCATCCAACTTGATGTGTTAGCTATCTACCTCTGCCCCCATATCCACCATCTCCACCTCGGCAGCCTTCATCCGTGCTTGGTTCTTGAGGATTTTCACCTCAAGTCTCTTCATGGCCCGTACTCCTGTGTCAAGTACCTGATCCACCACCTGTGCCTTAGGCTGCGTCTTTGCCTGAGGAGCTTTCTTCGGTATTTTCTCTTTATTCATGTCAATGAGCTCAATGGGCTCTTCTGCCGGATTATGCACACATGTAGCATGAACTGAGAAAGCGTCAGTAAAAGTACAGACACGAAGAACATCTGTTCTACTTACTGGGTGCTGTTCCCTTTCCCTTCTTATCCATCATGCCTTCGTCTTCTGTGACCTTCTGTGTCTTCATCCATTCAAGTGACTTTGCACACTTATCTTCAGCCTCACACATATGAAGCACATCCGGCCCTCAGGTCCTTGACAGGTCTCGGAATGACCTGTGCATGCCTTGCACGGAACCTTGTGGGTCATAGTGGGTGGATTGCTCAAGACCTTCTTGACAGGTCGCAGATCCACGTCTTCCTCATCTTCATCATCATCAAGGATGATGCAACTGTGCTGCAAACCGAATTGACTACAATCTACACAAGATAACAGGAGAAGAAACTCACCTTGGCACATGCCGGTACCTGCATGTACATATGTACACATCCTGCTGGATGTTCTTGACCCCTCTCCGGATGTCGTTGATTCCGCTGGAGGAGGCGTGGGCACATCCTTGCCTGTGTCGTCCTTCTCGCTTGAGGCATGATCTAAAATCCCGGATCCATCTTCATTGCCAGGATCCTCTCCTTGAGTGGACTTGACTGGTCCCTGTTCGACATGTTCCTGTTCCTCACGTCCTTGTCGCTCTGCTTCTTGTCATGTACCCTTGATTTTGGCCATCCATTTGCCAGTGAATGGTTGGGACTCAGCCATCCCTTCCACAATGTGCGGTCTCATGGCTGGATGGATGCCAACCATACGTCCCGCCAGGAGACATGCATGGAGTGTTGTCTAAAAAGAAAGAGTCACGTCAGTAAAAAGACATGTCCATATAACACTACCACACACCAAAGATTCTTCCCAAACCCCTACCCATGTTTCCTGATCCTCTGTCAACATCTCTTTGTCATCCGGGTGGGTCTTGATCAGCATGTTCACATGCTCATAAGCCATGTCAAGTTCCTTCTGTGCTAGCATTGTCGGGCTGTCATCCACAAGTGGCTGAGCAAGGGCAAGGATATCCGAAATGGATGTCATGATGAAGGAAGTAGGAATTGAAGTGGAAGAAGAGCTATGGACGGAACTTAATGCATTTTATTGTGGACACATCCTTTGTACATGACTTCAAACTCTGCTCCACCCGGTCACATGACTGGCTGGGGACAGCCAGTATCCAAAGTCCCCCATGGATGTAGGAACCCAAGGTTCCTTGTGTTCATATCCTGCTGTTTGCCCACTTTATAGTCACTAGGCATTCACCTTCAAGTCTCCTGTGATCCATCTACCTATCCATCAAGCCATCTGTCCATCTGTTTGTGATCTGTATGTATCCATTTTGTCCATGTTTTCATCCATATCCATTCTACTTTTTTTTTTTTTTTTTTTTTTGAATCCTATTTTTGTCCCGTTGGGGTACTATACCCTATGTAGGACATAACTAAGCTAGGTATGAATGGGGCACCTGTGCCCCTGCCGCATCCCCGATTTCTCGAATGCCCTGAGGAGCAGGTTGTAGGCCCCCCCCCAGTCCTGTCATTCCCGCCGACAGTTTTAGACGAGCCAATCTTCCGAATCAGTGGTGACCTGAGTGATACGTCACGTGGTATGGTAGGTCGGCTGACGTGTGCGATGGATATCATGTACTCGGATCACCCAGAGGGTGATCGGGTATGGTAGGAATAGGGGTGCAGCTCGAAATAAGTAAGGTAGAAGGGGTAAAAATTTGAGTAGCTTGAGAGACGGATGTGAGTGTCGTTGATGGCGTAGTTGATGTCATCCTCGTGCATCTTGATGTGGTGTGGTGTTGGCCACTGGGTCTCCTGAATATACCAAGTTTCTCCCCTGTACCTCGCTGACTTATTCCCTATGGCCCCGCATCGCGGCAGCCTTTCCTCCATCAACGAGTAGCAGGTTGACGTAGTAGTCAAGTTAGGTGTCATTTTACCGTGTGTTCAGTGCGGGTGTTCTGCTTGGTATATCATTAGGCTGTCTTTTTGGTGTAATCGAAACGTCACCGAGTGTGGAGTGTAGTCGTTTTGTTGCGTTCACGTAGTTGAGAAGGTGGTGGACAGCCGTGGGGTTGGATAGAAGATGCGAGATGTTGTGTGCTGCGCGGCGCATGTGTCGACCTAATACTGCCCATTCAAACGCGTATTGTGGGCATTCTAATATGAAATGTTTGACGGTTTCTCTTGTCCTTGGGCATTTGGGGCAATGAGGTGAGTCTGAGCGTTTGATGCGGTGTAGGTGGTCGCGAAGGGGGCTGTGTCGGGAGCGGAGCCATATCAGGAGGGATGATTGTCTGCGTGTGAGGAGGGATGTGAGCTGCAGAAAGGAGCCGGTCAGCAGTTTCTTATCGATTCGAGACATCGGGATATATCTAGCTGAGGCTGCCCAAGACCGTTTCCATCTCTCCGTCTCGATTCGCTTTTGGTTTTGAAGTAACGCCGAAATGCTCAATGGTAGCTTGCCTTCGCGTAGGAAGCGGGGGAGACGTTTCCGAGAGCTGGTGAGGTTTGGGTTGGAGGCTGCAGCTTTTGCTTCGTCATCAGCTTTTTCATTGCCTGGGACATCCTTGTGGCTGGCGACCCATCATATGGTGATGTCTTTCTTGCTGCATAGGTGTTTTTTGTGGATTGCTCGTGTCGCGCTAATGAGACGATCGGATAAGTAATGCCCTGATTTCGTTGTGAGCACTTCACTGGATTTGATGGCAGCTTGGTTGTCGACGAAGATGTTGATGGGAAGCTCGAGGTCCCTCTCCGTCGACAGTAGGTGGGCTGCCATCATTATGCCTAGTACTTCCGCCTCGTAGACGGTGTGTTCTCGTTCGCTCCCCAGGTGATAGCGGAGGGTTTTAGGTTGGCGTTCTCCGGGTAGATACATTACCGCTGATGCCCCAATGTTTCCGTTGATTCCAGATCCATCAGTGTAGACACAGGTCCCTAACTGAATTTTGTTGTGCTCCTGTATAGATTTGTCTTTGTTTGGCGCTATATGAATGGTGAAAGGGGGTTTGAAGGTGGGTGCGCGCCGGACCGGGGTGATTGTTTCTATTTTTGCGGGGATTAGTCGGAAGCTACTGATGAGGTTATGTAGTGAGGATCGATGGTGTTTTACGTCTCGCTTCGCGGCTTTTCTGAGGAGGGGATGTAGAGGGTGCGTGGCAGGGTGGGCTGCGAGTCGGAGAGCTGCGCGGTGGCACAGCGTTTGAGCGCGTTGTGCCATGGGGATCAGTTTGGCGTGGGCTTCTACTACGTCTGTTGCTGTGGTCCTGAATGACGGACGCTTGCTGGTGAACATACAAGTACAAGTCGCCACATGCCGGTACAACACGCGTCTTGTCTGGTCGAACAATGATGTATTTGTTGTATCCGACGGCAAAATCAAGCAAATAGATGCCTCCACAGGTTCGCAGGTCTCTGAATATTTGAATGGCCAGTCCCGGATATCAGCACGCTTCCCTGCATTACTGTACCGCAGCACGGGAGATTCATCGCATGCACCGCCAACCAGACTGTCACGTTTTGGGACTTCGACACGCACCCAAATTGGTCTCTTCCGTCACCACTATCCCCTTCAGGACGTACACTCCATCGCGCTCTCACCTGACGGCCGGTTTCTCTCGGTTGGAATTGGGGGAGAAAATGAGAAAATAACCGCGAAACGCCTATCTCGGATCACTGTAAGTATCGTCCTGTCCCATTAGATTATGCGTCTGAACTTTTTTGCTCTGCCTCGTCTGTCCGCACGATTGCACTGTTACTTCTACATTCCGTACCAGGAACCTGACATACAGATTGACGATGCTGCGCTCGACTTGTGGAAGAACGGTCAACTCGAGGAAGCGGAAGCGCTGTTGACTGAAGCAACCCTCGCGTCTCAGCACCACGTACTCGCCAGTCGAGCCATCGTCCGTGCACGCTTGCGGTAGTGGGGTGCTGTAATTGAGGATGCCAAAAAGGTTTCGTCTTCTGCACCCGCCTGCACACTGATGCTGACGTCAATTTAAATCAAAAATACAGCCATCCATCGGTGTGGTGCATTGCAAAGTCGGTAGCGTTTGTCGGCAGGGGGGAAAAGCACAAGGCATATCGGGCGTGTGACATTGCATTCGAACATTGTCATCCTACTCGCGGCAGTTTTCTCCTCCTCATCAAAGTGTGTATCTCGTGCTTTTGGCCTTGGTCACCTCTTAATCTCATGTTTCGTAAGCTGTCATTGTATGTATGGCCGGAGAGCATCTCGACGCGATATCGCGTGTGGATGACCTCATCGAACCGCTACACCTGAATTCTGCATACTATGTTGTTCAGGTACGTGCACAACGGGCGACCACCTGGTAGCTGCAATTCCGTATCAGCGATTTTCCATGTTCGGTGAAATCGTTCAAGGATGCAAGGAACAAGCTGCAACACCCGAGTCAAACACTTTCCGTGGTCTCACTGGTAAACTTCCTGACGGTTATACTGCAACATATATCATTTGCGCTCAATTTTTGGCGGATATCCGGCTGGAAATTTGATGATCTTGACATCACGGCAGTGTCTCTGCAAGGCACGAAGGAGGCAAGTGACTCTCTACTGACGATGATAAATACCATCGACGGGGAGGTCTATATGCGCAGATCATCGTGGGTTTCGGGTGAGTGGTATCTTGCTGTGTCGTCCACCATGCACTCAGAACTTCACGGCAGATTTCTTGCAACAATATCTGTCCATCCGCGAGAGCAGAGGCAGCACGACCTCGGAGGCGGCCCAAAACGAGAATACATCGAAGCTCTATGCCCCTACGTTGCTGTTGAAAGAGTGGGCTAAACTGAAATTGACAAGAGGCGCGTGGCAAGATGTCTTGGCTAGCACTGACGATGTGAGTGTTCCTGGCTCAGGTAACCCTTAGGCCCTAGACAGCGCAAATTGTCGCATAGCAAAGGCACGGGTGACACATTGCAGAGGCTTCTCTCCACTTCAAAGTTCCTGGTAGTGATCTCCCCCATGTACACTAGAAACATGCAATATATTTTGCAGTTGCCCCATTCCAATGGGGC
>JBBPJQ010001170.1:0-12535 GCA_038088795.1 Boletus rex-veris
TCTTCAAGAGTCTGCTCATAGGAAAACAGTCAAACAAGGAATAAAGGTAGTAAGAGCAGTGAGGGGACTAGGGAGATCTTCTGTCACAGAACCGACCGTGCAGACTGACAAGGAACCGACCTTGCAGAAGGATTTTTAGATGGTAGGAGTGGATCAACGCCGCCACCTGCTATGAATAACTTTTCACTTAGATGTTCACCAGTGTTTGTGTCAGGGAATTCATCATCATCAATCACCATCCCCGTCATTCTATATCCCCCGAACAACACTGTGTTTAAAATCATCGAAACAAAAGCCCTCATCGACAGTGGGGCAACTGGATGCTTCATTGACTATGCTACCATGGTAGCTTGCGACATTCCCACCACATGACTCAAGACTCCCCTGTGGGTGAGCAACATAGATGGCACCTCCAATCAAAATGGCCTTATCCGCAAGAAGGCAACAATCGTACTACGCATCGGAGAAACGACTGAACTCCGGGACTTCCTTGTTATTGACTGTGGCAAGGACGACATCATCCTCGGGCTACCATGGCTCCGTGAACGCAATCTGGAGATAGACTGGAGTACAGGATTTGTGTGTATGGCTGACGAGGAACCAACCTCGCAAGAATCTGACGCAGACCCAACCACGCTTCATACCAGTGGACATGAGGACTTGGCAGCCCTCAGTCACACCATCACATATTTCAATTGCAAATGCCAGGTGGAGAAATTATGGAAACGTCGTGTCACGTGGTGGCAACAAAACGTTGACCAGGACCAGTGGAAAAGGACCACTCAGCTTCACCTGAAGGTACCTGATGCAGAACTGACCACACAGCAGGAAGAGATACCGGTGCTCATAGACTGTGAGGAGGATGATGATGAAGATGAGCCCATCAGACCTTCCATTTGTAAAACAACAATTTCGACTTCGCTTGCCCAGGCTCAGGACGTGAAGAAGACTAAAGTCAAGCTCCCACAGGAATTCTCAGACTTTGAGGATGTCTTCCAAAAGAGAGACGACAGACCCCTTCCACCTTATAGGACATTCAATCATGGCATAGATCTAAATGATTCCTTCAAGCCCGAGGTTGCCAAGGCCTACCCGCTCAACCCCAAGGAGTGAGAGGCATGTAAAGATTTTATTGATGAACACATGAAGGCTGGACGTATACAACCTTCAAATTCCCCCATGGCATCCCCATTCTTCTTTGTCTTCAAGAAGGACGGTAATCTTCGTCTGTGCCAGGACTATTGCTATCTCAATGAGCATACTGTCAAAAACGCCTACCTGCTCCCTCTCATAGGCAATTTGATGGATCAGCTCAAAGGATCCAAGCACTTCATGAAGATGGATATTTGATGGGGCTATAACAACATCCGGATCAAGACTAAAGATACCTGGAAGGCAGTGTTCATAATGCCATTCAGCCTCTTCGAGCCTCTCATCATGTTTTTCAGCCTTTACAACAGTCCAGCGACTTTTCAGTCGTTTATGGACTTCATTTTCAAGGATATGGTCGTAGAAGGGTGGCTAATCATTTATATGGACGACATGCTGATCCACTCCAAGGATCTTAAGGAGCATCATGAAAGGACAAGTTGAGTCTTGGAACACCTGCGGGACAACAAACTCTGTCTCAAATTGGAGAAATGCACATTCAATGCTGATGAAGTCGAATTCCTCGGTATGGTCGTTCGTGAAGGGATCATCAAGATGGATCCAACCAAGCTCTCGGCTATCGACAAATGGGAACCCCCCAAATCAGTACATGCAGTCCATTTGTTCATCGGATTCTGCAACTTTTACCGCAAGTTCATCCCCAACTTTTCAGAACTTGCTCAGCCAATCTTGGATCTTACAAAGAAAGGGCAGCTGTGGTGCTGGATGCACGTGCAACAAGAGGCTTTCAATTCCCTCTGTCGGGCCTTCACTTCTCAACTGGTATTGACCATGCTGGATACTTCCAAACCATTCTTCATCATGACCAACGCCTCCCTGACCGCCACAGAGGGGGGTACTTATGCAAAAAGATGGCAATGGTGACATGCACCCATGCTGTTACTCCTCCAAGATGTTCTCCCCCGCAGAACATAATTACAACATCTATGACCGAGAACTTCTTGCAGTTCTCCACACCCTTGAGGAGTGGCGCCACTACCTCACTGGAACCAACTGGCCCGTAACTGTGCTCACAGACCACAAGAATCTGTGCTACTTTAAGGACCCCCGACAGCTCTCTAGGTGGCAAGCTAGATGGCTATTGATGTTACAGGACTACGACCTCCTGTTTCAACACGTACCTGGTGCCAACATGGGCCCCGTGGATGTGCTTTCTCGCTGGGATGAGATGGACACCTCGAAGGATAATGCCGACATGGTCCTCCTACTGGAAGAACTCTTTTTAAGGAAAATAGATGCTGACCTCCACGGAGCAATCGAGCAGTCTACCCAATCAGATGGTTTTGTGATCAACCAGTTGAAGCAGCTACATGGCAGCACTTCCGGTATCCCTCGCTCATCAATTCATGACTGGCAATACAAAGATTCCATCCTCTACTTCAAAAATCGGGCCTATGTGCCTAAAGCCCACTGGAACGACCTTCTCCATGTCGTCCATGGCTCTCCTGCAGGCAGCCATGGCAGTTACTACCAGACCATTAACGTGGTACAACGTGACTATTGGTGGCCTGGACTCACCGCTTATGTGTGCCGCTTCATTCAGGGCTGCGCTGTTTGCCAGGCCAACAAGGTCAACACCCATCCTACCGTTCCTCCCCTCATGCCAATGCTGGTGGCTTCTATTCGCCCCTTCCAATGTCTTTCAGTTGATCTTATCACAGACTTGCCGCTGTCGCATGGATATGATTCGGTTATGGTCATGGTTGACCATGGCCTTACAAAGGGGGTAATTTTCACCCCTACTCACAAGAGTGTGGACACCAAGGGCGTCGCACAACTATTCTTCGAAAAAGTCTTTCCCCAATTTGGACTCCACGACAAGGTTATCTCAGACCGCAGTCCACAGTTTGCCTCCACCCCCACTCTAGAACTGGTGAGGCTCTTGCAGTATGATCTGCCCCTTCCTTCCACTTATTACCCTCAAACAGATGGAGAAATGGAACGGGTCAATCAAGAACTGGAAACCTATCTTCAGATCTTCTGCCAAGGGGATGCCACCTGATGGTCGGACTTATTACCAATGGCGGAGTTCTGCCACAACTCCTCTGTTCATTCAGTAACAGGAAAGACTCTGTTTTCTCTCATGATGGGATTTGAGCTGAGGGCCTATCCATCACTCGGCAACACCACCTTCTTACCTGCTTTGGAAAAATACCTTGAAGACCTCGAGGAGGCTCGCAAGGAAGCTACCACCGCCCATGAAAAGGCACAACAATATATGCGCGAATGAGTCACCTCACGCTTCAAACCCTGGAAAGTCGGAGATAAGGTATGGCTTGAGGGCCGTAACATGAGACTCTGCTACCCCTCTAGAAAACTTGCCCCTCGAAGGGAAGGACCCTTCGAGATCACACAAGTCATATTGCCCGTTTCATACAAACTTTGACTCCCACACACCTGGAAAATCCACAACACCTTCCATGCATCGCTTCTAACTCCCTATCGGGAAACTGTGGAACACGGACCTAACTTTGTTCCACTTCCACTGGACTTTACAGACAGGGAGGAGGAATTTGAAATAGATCAAATCCTCTCCCATCGGGGTTCCGCTTGATGCCGCCACTATCTTGTTTCGTGGAAAGGCTACCCATCTTCCGAAAACACCTGGGAACCCAAGTCCAATCTCGGACATGCACAGGATCTCCTCGAGGAATATAAAGCCAGGGATCCCATTGCCTTTCCTTTCTCATAACCATCACCACCCTCAGTCGAAATTGCTTTTTGAGTCGAGCCCTCACTCCTCATCGTCATTCATCCATGTCCAATGTCCTCCCGCTCCAGCTCCCCATTCGTGTACACAGACTCCCCGCTAGAAATCGATGAATCCTCTATTCTTCAGTCCTTGAGAACGCCGCTGCCGCCCTTGCTTTCAGAGCTCTTCCCATATACAGATTGACTGATACTCAAATCTCTGGTGGAGCTCTTTCACACATATGCCACTGCTCGCACCATCCTCGCTCAGCTCCTCCCCCATGGGACTTTGCCCATCTACACTTCAGCCATGGAGCAGGCCATCCACGAGTGTCAAGACGCAGTCCTCGATGCTCTATCCAATCATGGATTCACTGACATCGTCCATGGACTTCCAGGACCACTGGTCCTCCACATTCTTCAACCCATCGTCAGCACCCTACTTGTCAATCTCCATCAATACTACCTTGACAATGAACCCAACCATCCCTGGGACATGGACACCTGGGCCAAAGACTACCCCAAAGATCTCTGGGCAGACAATTCCACCACCTCCCCAGGAAGATCTTCCTGCTCCTGTACCCCAATCCCTGTACCAGCTCCAATGCCCGCCACTTGCACTCCTACCTCCTGCGGAGATTCAGAGCCTTCTGGAGGACTTAGTGCGGGTGCTGGCTCCAGAAATCTTTCTGAGAGGCCCGCTACTGCTGCTGAGGTTTCAGCCTTCCTCTCCACAGTCCCCTTACTCAGAGATACCACACCTCCCCCCAATGATATCATTCTCCCTGCCTGGGAGCGACCAACCACTCCAACATCCTCCAAGCGTGCTCGTAAACTCGACAAGCAATGGACTACCATGATCGTCTTCGGACTATCCTCATCCGTGTGCAGAACTTTGGGAGCAGCTTCAGCATAAGGCAGCTGATGCCCTCACAAGGCCACTCCTTTCCCCTCCTCTGGCCGCTATAACAAGGACACTGCGGCGATGCCCTCGCCATCACCTGGGTCCTTGTACAACCCTATAGATGCTGACCGCTTCCTGACTCCCAAACCCGCTCTTTCCTGCTGCTTTGTCTGCCAGCAACGGGGGCACATTCACCCTGATTGCCCACACTATGAGTGCCCCTTCTGCTGCACCACCACTCCAGGTCACATCCAGACCTATTGCCCTTGTCGCCGCTGCCTTCTCTGTGGAGAACTTGGCCACTGTGATGAGAATTGTCTCATTCATCACAACCCCACCAATGACTATGATTCCACTGACTATGAAGTCAACGAGGGCAATCAAGATTAAGGTGTCTTGCAGGTGCTTCAATGCTAGGATGGAGGTATTGTTACGGTTTAACAAGGGGGCTACATTTTTCTTTCACTTATCGCTCACTCGTCTTTTGTCTTGCTCACTCTAAGGAGTTGTATTCATACTGGAGTCGTCCTCCAGTTATTTAGATCTTGGTTCCCAAGCTCTTTTCCCTTTGGCTCACATGGCTCTCCTGATTCCCGTGCTATATTTAGATTCCTTTCACTCTTCCGTTGGCCATCACTTTCCTTTCGCTCTTCTGTCGGCCATCACTTTCCTTCAGACTTCTCTGATGGCCAAGATAGTATTTCCAATGATGCTGCACATCAGATCTCGATCTGCTGCGGGACTGTGTCTCCGCATTACGGAACAGAATCCCTTCGGGCTTCCGCTTCCTTATTTCCTATTCCATCTCTCGCACAGACCAGGGGCCTACCGTATATATAGTCTCATACTTCTCACCTGTATTTCCCTAAGCTAGTTCTATGCAATATCAGCATTAGTTCCTAGTGACCTTGAGTCCTGCGTTGTTCCAGGATAGAGAGACCGTCGAGTCTTCACATCGTCTTGAAGATAGACTTGTTCCTATTCATTCATCACACCACTTCTCACCAATGCTATGCTCTTCGACCAGTATTGTATCACAGCTCGTCAACACTACGCTGTGCATTACAATCTATCTCCCTTGGCCACCTCTAATGCCTTGGTTCAATGTCCATCACGTTCCCTATGATCTCTGCCACAAAATACCTGCAGCCAGTATAGCCATGGACCTACTTGGGGTAGTCACCGCCTCCTTTCTCTCCTTCATTGAGACCACCATCTTCCTCTCCCAGAGCCACAGACTCCCCTGTTCCTTTGATGACATGCCCATACCCACATTCACCTTTGTAATCAAATTGGACCATAAAGTAGGGTATATTAGGAAGCATCGCACAATGAAATCCTCTGGGATGTGCAGAGAAATTGATGACCTTCTTGTGCTGAGACTATTCGGCTTCCGAAGTCAGTATAGATTCTGATGCCCTATTTCACTTTTCAGAATCAGAAGGCGATACAACTACCATACCTTGAAGAATTGGAGGATATCATCATACTATACCCAGGGAAGGGGCACACATTCAATGCATGTGTGCTTCTACCATTTGAGGCTAATTACTGTCTCATGGAACACAACACCCTTGTCTTCCTCTGCAAACATCTTTATGAGGCTCTTCAAAAAATTCTGCACATGCCATAATTAACCCAAAATCACAACTTCAGTAAAAAGGAAATGAGCCTGTAGCACATGCCATAATTACATCACCAATGTCATTAACTGTCATCAACATTACCAATCACATTCCTACATAGACTACTATACATAAGTATACAGCTCCAGAATAAAAATGCTGACTAAAAGTGGATATGACACATGTGACACATTGAAATCAAAGGTTCCTGCAAACAGCACTCGAGGTTGGACAACAAGACTAATAAGGGCAGACCCATTGAGTGTACAGCAGGCCAAAAGAACCTGTAAAACAGGACCAGCATGATGTCACTGCAGCAGAGAAACCACCTAAGATGAATCCATACTATGATGACACCAAACAGTTGAGCATATGAACCGGGTGTGTACATGAAATGAGTGAACTGGGAGATGAAATAGATGCATTGAGGGCATCTGGGACACACCACAGAAGCTGCACAATGCATTAGAACATCTGCGCAAACTCTGGAGCAAAGGCACAAAAAGGACTCACCAGGGAGAGGGGGAGGGAGAAAGAGATCTGAGCTTTGAGGCAGAACCCACGGAAGACGAAGCAGATGTGTTGATGACATCAGTGACGAGCTGAAGAAGCTGTCAAAAGTGTCAGAACACCTGCGCCAATATTCAGAGACAAGGGAGTATGAAAACTCACCTGCAGGAGGTCCAGTCGAGTTAGTCAAGCCAGGATGCGAAGCGGCCATGCAGGATGGTTACCACAGCATCCAGGAGTGTCCAGAGAGTGAGGGAATGAGCGTGACATTGAAGTGAATGTGCAGAGTCGAAATAGAGACCAAGGGGTCCAGGAGGGGGTTCAGGAAGTGAGGAAAGACGTCGAGCACAATCTGGAGTGTGGAAGTGATGGGGACGGTGTCCAAATAGATGGAAAATAATGTGGAAAAGGCACCACGACTTGAAACAAGTCAAAATATGAGCACTAGCTGAAGAGGAAACAAATCAGCATGGAAAGTGCAAGTGAATGACGGAGGGTGTACCTGAGGTGTCCAAACCACCCATCCATAATCACAGATTGCCTAGGAGTCAATTGAGGCCACTGGGCACACGGTTGAATGGACTCCAGGATTTGCTGCGAGCCTGTTGAGGGCAGGCTGAAGCATGGCTGCACTTGATTGAGTAAGCAACTTTTGGTGCACCTAAAATTTCTTCAAGTTCGCATTCAGTGACTCACTCACTGGTCCACCCTCCAATGACACAACACAACAACACCATGTCAATCTAATGTTCTCTCCTGGGTTGCCTGGGTTGTCTCAGGCCTACCATAGTGAGTTCATTCAGTGCTTTAGCTTGAACCACCAATTCACTCACTGGCCCACCCTCCAATGACATGACATGACAATACTACATTAATCTAATGTTCTCTCCTGGGTTGTCTGGCTCATCTCAGGCCTACCTGGCTATTTGAAAACTCGACAACTAGTTGCCGCTGAGTTTTGGTGCCAGTGGCCTGGCCTTGCACAGTTTGTCCAGAAATACATTGAAGAATGCTCTTCTTGCCAACAAGCGAAAACAAATATCCATTCCACAGTACCTTTGACTTCTCCGATTCGCTCCTCAGCTTCTCGCCTTTTCCAACAGATCTCTTGTGATTTAATCACCGACCTTTCCCCATCTACCAGCTTTGATTCCCTATTGGTTATGATTGACCATGGGCTTACTAAGGGGGTAATTCTTTGCTCCATTAAGACAACCATCACCACTTAAGGAATCACCACCCTTTTCATCCACAAAGTCTACAAACACTTCAGATTATATGACAAAATCATCTCTGATCACGGTCCCCAATTCACCTCTACCTTTGCAAAGGAACTTGGGAAGCTTCTCAATTACAACCTTGCCCTCTCTACCACCTACTATCACCTCCAAATGGATGGCGAAACAGAACATGTCAACCAAGAAGTTGAAACTTACTTATGTATCTACTGTGGAAATAACCCTGCCTCGTGGACTGAACACATGACTCATGCTGAATTCACCCACAATCATTGTACCCACTCTGTCACCAATCAATCTCTGTTCTATCTCACGATGGGATATGAACCCCATGCCCTTCCCTCCATCCTCACAACCTCTGATATTCCCTCTGTGGAATCCCATCTCAAAGACCTCACCGCCACCAGAAATGAAGCCCTTGCCACTCATGAACTCACTCGTCAAGTTATGGCTGCTCAAGGAAACAGAGGCTTTGTCCCCTTCACCAAAGGAGACAAATTTTAGCTAGAAGCCAGAAACCTGAAACGCCACTCTCCCACTGTAACAACCAAACCCATCTATGGTCAATAGGGGTCTAGCTGTTGAGTGGGAAGCACATAGACTTGGTTTACAAGTCCTATGATGGTTCAATGATGTTCTATTGGTACAATGGGAAAGGGAAACAACAAGAGAACTAGACTAGAGAGTAAGTACTACTGATCTACAGTATTTATACAGTTAACATAGGGGCACAGACCAAGCTGTACATAGCTATGTACATAGCCATATATTCTATAAAGAGTTAATATGTTGTAGACTGGTTAACATGAGTTAGCCATGAGTTAGCAGATAAGCACTGCCTAGATAAGATGGAGCGATGTGATTGGATGATAAGAAAAAGTGAGTCAAGTGGAAAAGCATGAGGTGAGCATAAGGATAACATGTATAGCACAGCCAAGATAAGGGAGATAAGGTTATGTGACTGGTCACATAACTAGACATGTGATATGGATCATATGACTTGATTAGATAAGACTTTGTTAATGGTTATTGGAGACAATCTGTAGTGTTCAGGTGATAGGGGTTATTTGTAGATATCTGGTGGTTTAGTATAGTTAATGCAAGGAAAAGTGTGAAAATGATAGGGGTGAATAGGGCAAGCATAACATCCACTCCAAAGTTCAATCCAAAATGAGAAGGACCCTTCACCATCACAAAAGTCCTATCTCCCCTCACTTACCAACTCTGCTTACTGAAAACCTGGAAAATTTATCCTGTATTCCATGCTTCTCTCTTATCGCCCTATCGCGAAAACAGCATACATGGCCTGAACTTCCCTTCCCCTCCACCTGACCTTATTCAAGGGGAAGAAGAATATGAGATTGAGAAGATCTTACACCACTGTGGACCTCCATCCCACCGCATGTTCTTGATCCGATGGAGAGGATACTCTGCTGAAGAAGATTCCTGGACCTTAGAACAGAACTTAAATAATGCCAAGTCCACTCTACTTGCTTATAAAAGGCTCCACCCCTCTGTCTTTCCTCCTACATCCTCTCCACCATCATGATAAACAAACATGTCTTTCAAACAACTCTTCATCTCAACTGAATTTTCCCTCTCCATCTCTTCCACTCCTGAATCCCCTTCTTCCACCATCACCTATTACCCATCCAACACTCCTGGAACTACTACTATCAATGAGCCAATTACTCTCCCCACTCCCATTCCATCCTTCCTCATAGTCTTTAAGTCTCCTTCCCCAGAACTCCCTGTCAATCCCCACCCCATTGTTGCAGTAGATGTTCCCCTTTATGCCAACAATGTTAAATCTGATACTTCTTCCCCCCAATACATATGAAACCTTTCCCATTACCTACTAGACTCCCACTTTGCCATTCCCCTTGAAACTCATATGAACATGAATTCCACATTCCTTGCCCTCTACAAAGTGTACCTTCAAACCCAATGACTCTCCCTTGTTACTAATGATTTCATTGTGTTCAATACTGCCACTCTGGACAGACAATGGGTTGCTTCTACCCAAGCGAACATTCTCCGAGAACTCCAGCAGGTCATGTACCAAATGGACTTTGGCAAGTTTGTAGTTGACATCGATCACTACACTCTGGAACTCACCATTGCTCAGATTTCCTCTGCTCAAGTCATTCCCCTTGTCCACCCCACATTAAACACCAAAGTCACTCCCCCTTCTACTCCCTCCATATCATCCTCCCACTTTTCCCTAAGGAAATTATCATGTTGAACCATGCAGAAACAACTCACAACAACCGAACCACTCCCTTCCTCAATGCCTTAGAATGGTGACCTCTCCTTTCCTCTGACCCATGCTACACCAACAGCT
The DNA here is from genome assembly GCA_038088795.1 of Boletus rex-veris. Classification (NCBI taxonomy): domain Eukaryota; kingdom Fungi; phylum Basidiomycota; class Agaricomycetes; order Boletales; family Boletaceae; genus Boletus; species Boletus rex-veris. The sequence continues at coordinate 10,483 of JBBPJQ010001170.1, forward strand.
GTTACCAGTGTCATTGTCTTGAGCATGTCCACCGAAACTGTTCCTTCTATCAATGCCCCATCACTGGCTGTTGTCAATGAGCTCCTGGACATGACCAACACTGCTGTCACATGGTTACTCATCACCCTTCTCTGGCCAACCGACTCTCTTCTATCAGCTCCACTTGTACCTGTTGAAACGACCAAAACCCACCTAAGGGTCTAGCGTCTGAAGTGGCAAGAGTACTAGCTGAGTTGTTCTGGGAAAACTCCAAGAGAACAAGACTAGAGAGTCTTGTCCGCTTGGCTATAGTATTTATACTACTATTACAAGTGCACAGACCATGCAGTGCTTATTTACAGATACTATACTAGTACATGGATTGGAACCACTGGGTAACATGAGGCAACATGAGGATCGTTGTCACTGGAGGATAAGTATACCTGTGCACCGGTTTGATGCATGTGTAGACCTCGATGCATAACATGTGTAAGTCTAGAATGTGTCACGTGACTGTGGGAAGGTAGGTCGAACCTATGTTCAACTATGTTCGACAGATAGGGGCTAGAGTCGAACATATGTTCGACATCTGAATAGTCAGTGTATTTGTATCAGGAAAAATAGGGAAAAATGGTAGAAAAATAGGGCGAGTGGAAATGCAGAGTGTAACACCTGTGGTTCTCTAGCCAATCATCTATCTAATGACCCCGCTCCCACTCATCACCTTATCCTGTCTTCAACAGAAAGACACTCACCTTGTCAACAATCCTTGTCTTCCTCTGCATTCTCTGGATCTTCTCGTGGATTCTCTAACTGGTCTTACCAGTCTGCATGCTCCTCTGGTTCTTGTCAGGCACTTCCAATGCCTCCTCGTACTCACTCCCCCTACCAAGGGTATGATGACACGCAGTATGATGATCCCATTACTGAAGAAGGATATGCTAACATCACCGGCTCCCTCGGTCTTTCTTACTCTAGTCTTTATTAGTAGTCTTTTGATGCTGTCTCAGATCTAGTCAGGGGGTAATGTTACAACTCGTTCTTTTCTTACTTATACTCAATAGTTTAACTCTCATCCTTGGACTTTCTTTCTCTTCGTCGCTGACTCATCCATGTTCCATAGAGGCCTTATTTTCTTATCGCCTTATCACTTATCTCATTTGCTTCATCAGTGACTATCTTCCTCCATGTTCTATTACTTTCCATCATCTTCTATGCCTACCCTCAACCATTGTATTTGGATATATAAACTCTAGATACCACTCTCTTGTACTCTAGCTTATATCTCCTTGAATCAACCTCGTCTCCATTCTAAGACTCCTTCAAGCATTTAACCCGTCACCTTAAACCTCAAAACCCTTGTCTATTTTCTGGCCTTAGACCAGCCCCTTGAACCCTTGAACCAGTTGCTCCCACTGTTGAGTGGAGTGTCTTCCTTGGACTTTGTGCTACCATTAAGTGCACGCCTCTGAAACATTTGAACTATCTTTCAAGGCTATGCTCATCTCTATCTGGGCCAAGCATAACACTCAGACCCTGATGTTCTCTCTCAATAAATTTATGGGTTCATAGATATGAGCAAAAAATGTGAATGGAAAAAATGCACAGAATAATTCTCTAAACCTTGAATGTATTCTAATATCATAAAATGTTAATTATTAGCAAACTTTCCAAAGGGAAAATATACAAAATAGCTTGATTGATTTTACAGTGGCTTAAAAAACTGTCCTAATGTTTGCATGTTTTTCACTAAACACAATAACCCCAAATACCCCCTAACACTCACCCTAACATATGAGTGTATGAAATAATATACTTACCCCTGGCTTTCTATGGGCCCAAGGGTCAAGTGATTTGAATAGGATTTGATGCAATGGCAGCCATTTAAAAATAACAGCTCATTAGGACAGTTTTTTGACTGTGAATTCTTATAACATATATCAGACTCTGGAATGCTGTAAGATGGTGACATACCTTAGGTAATGAATATATTATGTCACCATTATGTAATTAATTATTCTACAACATATATAAACCCTGCCATCACAAATGAATTCCCTCATTCTCACCATAA
>JBBPJQ010001171.1:0-12532 GCA_038088795.1 Boletus rex-veris
GTCGGGGGTAGCGTTGTTGTCAAGGACGACGTGACGGCTCAAGAAGAGGATACTTCCCGATGTAAGACACCAGGGACGTTGCAGCTTGAGGCACTGCCTGTGGTAAACCACGGGTAGCAACAACTCGGAGGAGAGGCTGTCTGCGGTAAACCACGGACAGCGAGGAGACACTCTCTAGTGTTGAACACTAGAGAGTGGAGACAAGACATGGTGAGGCCTTACATAAGTTAGTAAATAGGGATCAGCAATTTCAGAGTCAGCCAGCACACGCACCTTGTATCACGTGATCAATCACTTCGCCCACCTGATCGTTGCACGTCTGTTGTGGACCACTGCCTGGAATTCCTCCCATCCACCACCTTCCCGTAGACCTAACAATCCTCCTCAAACGTTGTTCAAGCTCGAGACGCACTTGCCTGTGATCGACTGTTCAACCATATATGTCCCCAAGGTTCGAACATTCAGTGACCAGGCTGGTCCCTGTGTTTGTACCCTTTGCGACGGTCCCACACTTTAGCTTGGAAGATCCACCACCCTATGATTACTCGTTCCTCCATACATCACTCTCAGCGCTTTGTAGATGGGTCTGGAAGAAATGGAATGGTCCCAAGCAACTCAAGGACAAGACCTGAACTCTCATGATGTTGCCGTCGGTGTCTCTTACAAGTGGGCCAAGGCGTGCGCTGACGATGAAGAGCTATGGTTCAAGGAGTATGTTCTCATATACTTGCATCGCTGAACGACTTATCCAATTGTGCTCTTTAGTGAGCCTCCTGAGCAGCTAGACTACCTCGTGATAGAAGTACTGTCCAAGTAAGCACGGTTCCACCTTGACTTTGGAATTGTGTCCATCTTTTCTTGTCACAGAGTGCCAAATCCCAGCTCAAAAGAGTGGGGGATGCAACCATCCAATGGTGAGTCAAATGTGCGGTTCCGGACCCTCGTTGATGATTTGGCCTACTAGTGCATCACCCTTGGGTGCAACACCCATTTTTATTACTGGTGCGGGAAGCTGCTCACAAGAGGGTCAATCCCATTCCTCGTGAGGTCTGTCGTGAACACACATTAAAAACAACGTAGTCTTTGAAGGCGATCATTGGATTGTGAAGGTCAATATCTCTCGTGTTTCTAGTACGTCGTACCATTTCCTTGTTGCCATGATAGTAAGGTTATTGAACAAGTCGTTGACATGATATAGCCTGAGAGCCGAGAGCACGAGCTAGTGTCCCAGCATGCCAGACCGCAAAGTTGCTAAAATTGGAGGAAACGAGTTGCAGTGGGTTGGCTATTTTCCGTGTAGATACACTTTTTGATTGATTGGTGTTTCTTCTATGTCAGTGTTGTATGAAATGGATCCCATCCCTCGGCTAAGCAGACTGCGTCGAAAGGAGCCGGCAGTTGTAGCATGGCAGATCATTAATTCACATATGTAGTATGCGGTGTAACGTTTCCATATCATATCAATCGAACAAGCCTGACGGGAAAAGACGGAATTGCTACGGCATATCTCCGCAATCTTTGAATTGTCCCCCCAAGTTCCAACTGATGCGCATTGCGGTGGGATTGGATTTACTGGTCTATCGACGATCCGAGTCGCAGTGCATATGACTCGTGTGCATGTTTGTTACCTCTGATCATCAGGACGCTCGAGAAAGGCTCAATCACAACGCAAAGCTCTTTGAGGAACTCGGGGACCACGCTGTCCAATCAACTCTCAAGATCATATCCGTCCATCCACATTCGGCCTCCACATTCTGTTGCGATGTCCGACTCTCGTCGAATATGAGCACCGCCGGTACAACCAGATAAAATGTGGAAGGGGGCTTTCGCACAGCAACTATAGTGGCGTGCCATGACTTCCATCCGCACACTGGCAGGCATTGCCCACCAACCACGCAGGCAAACGATGATCGAATATCTCACACTGCGAGAAGTGAGGGTGAAGGCTTGGGTAGTGGACAGGCCCTTGTCGTAAAAAGACACGCAAACGAGCCTTTGTGTATTCATGGGGAACTTCTCTGTCCACGGGAATGTGGTCTTTCGAGGTCCAATTTGAGAAGAGAATGGTCGGGAAGTGTTTAGCAGCAAGGCAATGTGCTCGTCAGTCTGTTGTTTTTCTTCCTTGGTGACGAGATGGTCTTGGAAGAGACGCAGTGCCTCGTGGGCCCAGACACACACCCAGCCCTCCACAGAGAGATTTTCCAATGGATAGATGGCTTCATAGATACTCCGTACCGAGTGTTTGTTTCCCGAGACCTCCAGTCTTACGCAAGCTTTGTCGTTGTTTGTCACAGGCTCGACATCATAGAGGGCAACCTGGAGTTCAGTGGAGTAAGCCTCCTCAAAAATGGCTCCATCCGCAGACAGAAAGTCATCAAGAGAACTTTGAGGGTGATGTTTGGGTTCGAAAAGGGTGTCAGGAGGAACAACGGTGTGATGAGCAAGGGAGTTGCAAATAATTGCCACTGCCCAAAAGCGACAAGGCGATATCTCGAGCGAGGTTGACCTGAGAGGGGGCCCAGTGGTGATACACATTGAGCATCCCATACCTGTTTCCACCTATTCTCCAGAGTTGATCGGATGCTGAAACACGATGCGCGAGAGCCAATCCAGCGCGAAAGAACCCAACTCCCTCAACCGTCAGCTGATCTTGGCCAACATAAACCGGGGAAGGTCTTTGGAAAGGCGTGCAAAAGTCTTATCGTTTGCAAGGTGACACGTGAAGAACAACATGAATTGCTCGCAGGAACCATGTTGGAGTATAGACCGATCAAATGAGGTCTGAATAATGACTCTGATAGGGAGTCACAGGGAAAAGCAACTTTGAGTTGTTCCAGACATCATCCATTACACGTTTTGCAGTGCGAACGATGTCGGCATGGCAACCGACACTTCTCAGATGCCAGTAAGCAACTGGGTAATATAGTGCAAATGGGTAGTGTCCCGGGACCCTTTGCCTTAATCCGAAGTCTAAGTCTGAACAACGAGGATGGTGGTCTTTGGCACTCTACAATAGTATGACACCCAAATCATCAGCCACCAACCATCGATACCTGCAGGAAACAAATCAAAACCTACCTCATCACAATTATCGAAATCGTCTTCAAAGAGTAGCTGCCCATCGACAACTCTCCCTATGCGGCTGGGTAAAGTGTGCGCCCCTTCAGCGAAGGCCCATTGATATCTTGAGTCAATCCAGTGGCGAGTTCTGCAACATGTTCATGGCCCGCAAGTGCCTTGGCCATGGTGCGAGGAATCCCTCACTGCCCACCTCGCTGCCCACCTCGCTGCCCACCTTGTCGCATTGCAGGTTCCTTGCGTACACGCAGAGGAAACGACACAATTGAATGTACATCCAGCAGTCCTCGTGGTAAACGTTGGGAATGGCATACGAGGCCAGGTTGTCGCATTCATGAACTTGGTGGTGCGAGGTGTGTACACATGCAAGTGAACCTTGTCGCTCAACCTGACGACCGGTAGCAAGTGCTTGACTTCGTAGGGCTCAAATGACGAGTATCGCCGTGAGCTTTTTTCCATGAGGTGACCCGCATCACAGGGTGCAAGTAGTCATCTCTCTTGCTTGGCGACTTGACAGTCCTCTCAAAGTCCGTTGTTGCCAGTACATTTGGACTCCAAACGTGCACCTCCTTGAATCCTGTGAGTGACTCGAAAGCTGGACAAAGAGCCTTGGTATTTGGAGGAACAATGCCCGTCTTGGCAAAGATAACAAGATCTGGATGGACCGAATGTGTTGGTGGCACCTTCGAAGGACGTTCTACTTGTCATTCACGTTCAGCTTCGCGACACTCAAACTTCACTTCAACAATCGTGGCTGAATTGAATCAGCCAGAATTTTAGCCTTTGCACTCGACAAGTCCAGAATTGGCTGTCTCGCCCACAAGGAATTTCTTGGCCGGTGCAGCACCGCAGGAGTACTTTGATTTCGAAGACCCCTTGGAACATGCCTTGTTGGCTTCATCGGGCCATTGCCACGTGCCCAATGGACCTTTCAGTGATGATGCTATTGCAATGGAGGAGCGGCGCATTGGTATGCACACACTCGGTTTTAATCCAACACATCTCTCTTCCATATTCACCATCCTCCTCTTGAGCAACATTCAGTTCACAGAGGTCGATGTCAAGGACGTCTCCGCATCCGTCGCAAACATCCCTGTCCTCAACCACACTGCACGCCTTCTTCGTGTTCCATTGATTGACCTTGCGCAAGCATTGACGAACAAGACCAACTATGTCCACAAGGAACTTTAGACCGTCCCTCTCAACGTCGAACAGAGTGCGATCCAGCGTGCTTCACTCATGTGTGACCTCTATGCCATCCTTTTCGCCTATATCTATATCGTTGAGATGGTGAATCACAAGATTGCCCCTGCAACCCATGACCTTCTTCCAACCACCTGGTTGATTCTTTTCGACTCTCTCGGTTTTCAGACTCGTGGTCCCACGGACACCCGCTCAACGGTATTCACGGGAACTGCACCATGATGGCAGTGTGTATGACCTGTCAGACTATGTCAATACTGTCTTGATCTACCAGGGCGACATGAATGACAAGTTTTTGAACTTTGTTCAAGCGACAGCCAGGACAAGACCTCTCCAAGAGCTTGAACTGGGTCATTGCAAGTCTGAACTCGCAAATGGCGACGCAAAATATCAACTGTTGATTTTCGCAAGCCGCCACAGTGCATGGTGCAGAGTCATCTTTTGCTCGTGTTTACTGGGAGTTTGTATGCGTCCATCGCGCCCAAGTGTAAGTTTTACATGCGGTTTAGCTCGAGCAGATACTCATGACACATCAGTCCTTTCTGCACTCCAGTTGACTGGCAAACATTCGCCTGAAGAGTTGGTTCTGTGCCGGATCCCATGTCGCACTGAAGGCGAAGACACGCTCTCGGTGCTCTGCTCCGACGATAAGTTCAAATCGCTCTTCATCGTTTGTGATGGCAATATCATTGGGAGTGGCAATGACCATACGATGCCGAGGATCGTGCTAGACATTTTGGGTGTCGATCCAAAGGTTGACCCTGAGGCGTGAGGCCTTGATGTTCCGGTCAATCGCTGATGGCTCGAGACAGATCGACACCATGGCAAAGTGTACTCGGGATTGTACGAGTTCGAGAGACATGTTGTTCCATGAGTACTGTGCTTGTGGCCACCGTCTGGGTGTTGGCTGACAGTGCATTGCAGTTATATGGCCGTCATCGAAGTCAGCAAGCCCACAGAACGGTCCAAGCCTGGCAATCGTTGCAAATGAGCACTACCTCAACCGAGTGCACTCTTATGCACTCATGTCCCCCCGCTCGAATTCAAGATTCATCATCAGATGTGGGACATGATTGGGATCTATCCTGCGTTTTACGAGTACATTTTCACGGTCGATGTAGATATGGTATGTACCCCCGTCGGTGTGGGTGGGCGAGGGGATTGATAGACAGTGCAGACGGTTACGCCCGAGTCACTTAATCGTCTGGTCGCATCGGCTGCGGGCGATTGAAACATTATTGGTATCTGTGAAACGAAGCCCCCCAACGAGATGGGTTCGTGGTGAAGGTAGATGCAGGGTTTGTGATTCCAAGGGAATCCAATCCTCAGGACACTCGAGAACATTGTTAAGCACAGACCTGAAGAGACTTCATTTTGCATAATCTTCAAGGTGCATCATCTGATGTGGGGAGTGTATGGAAGAGACCGGGTGTTCACTTGCAGAGGCATTAGGCCTTCCGACGATGCCCTGGCCACTTCCGAGCAGGACTTGAATTCCTCGGTGACTCTATCCTCAACACCTCGCAGCTTCATCGCGCTAAAAGAACAGCAAGCATAACACGGTCGCGGTTCCTCCATGGTCATCTAGGTCAATGAGGATTGACGAGTTGATGGTACTCACGGTACTCACACAAGATCACAAGATGGCGGCACACGGCTCCTGTTGTCATCACCCTTCACGCAACAGCTGGACCAATGCATCATATATCTATATTCCGATGGTGCTCATGCGCATGGTACCAACATCAACTTCCCTAGTGGGTTCCGTGACACCGAGCCCCAAAGTCATGAAAGACCGAATCATCTTGCACCAGATTGTGAAATCGAGTTCATCCCATATGGGGTAAGTTCCTGTCGTCTGCAGTGGCATTCGTACTAATGCTTGCCTTGCCGTGATCGTGAGCAAGACTGGAGACAGGCAAGGATACCTCAAGTTCATCGAACAAGAAAGGGATGTCAAGATCCTATAATACCTCACAGGGATCCAGTCGTCGTCAAATCACACAATCTCTGGTGTTCAATTCTGGCCTGTGGAAGAAGGACTGTGATCTCGATGCCCTGGCGGATAGCTGACGTCGTTGAAGAATCCTGATGAACAGTTGTGGTCCGTGGCGCTGCAGCTCGTCGAAGCAGTCGTGTTCATGGACGATCATAATGTTGCCCACATGGACTTGAAGCCGGGCAACGTCATCATCCCACCAGAAGGGGGACGTCTGTCCATCATCGACTTCAGCGTCTCCATTCGTGTCCGTAGCCCAGATGCTACATGCCGGGGGGTTGTCGGCACGGAAGATTATATCGCCCCGGAAGTTCACGATGGACAGTACAAACCGATGCTGGCCGATCTCTGGAGCTGCGGCAGAACGTTGGAAGAGTTATGTGCCGGCTGTCACCTCTCGGTAGATCGCACGATACCCCTCCTGATATCAAGACAACTTATAGATCGTGATCTGGAGGCGTGCCCGAAGACGTCTACTGTGCTGGAGTGGATGGATCCGACCAGGTGAGGGGACAATGTTGTTTCGCACGCGAAATCATGGTCCTCCGTGCTTACAATTACCGATACAGCTGTTTAGTGCACTCTTGATTACGCCGGCAACGACGAGGCGGCGGACTACGGACTATAGGCGGGTTGCAGCTGATAGCCTGATCACTGTACAATTTCGGGAGGACGTCTCTTGGCTGATACAATGTTTTGTCCAAGGACTATCTTCTCGTATCAACTTATACATGACATTCCTATAGTTCCAAATCGATCGGGTCCTGGCTTTACGCTGCGCTGGTTTGCCAATCTTGTGTTACTTCACATCACATGCGGCACTACCCACAGAACTGCGACATTAATTCAAACAATTTCTTACATGTTGCGTTCGGAATGATTGGACCAAAACGCGTCTAAAATCCAGATAGTGAACACAAACGATCAAATACGAGTAGCATCACAGAAAACACCCCTCCTACTCACCTTCACCGTGTCCCCCACCATCGTCGCACCGCGGTTTTTCCGTCATCCGTCCAGAAAAGGGTGCCATCTGGAACGTTCTCGGCATGTCTAGACTGTCTGTCGGTGGCGCATCAGGACGGAAGAGTCCAATGGCAGAATAGATGGTAACCATCAAGTTGTCGTGTGAAAAGTCAACATAGAAGGTACGATCGAGGGGAAGGTATCTGGAGATGCATCAAGCGTCTGGTTCATTTACGTCCCATCTCGGACGGGGTGGCTTGTCAACCCAGCGAGTAACCCGTTGACATATCCAACACCATGAACAGAACCCAACGAACTACCATGTCTAGCACGGACATTCAGCTAAACGCTTGGCCAAAGTGTAATACTTGAGTAAATCACCATAGTTACTCGTGCGCTTGCCGCTCCTCTGCGGTGAACAGGCCACAAAAGGGACTGTGAGTTCCGTGGTAGAGGGGTCTCGAACGCGCACAAGTCGAGTTCCTCTACAATCGACGGTATGAACCTGTCACGCCAGGCTTTTCCTGGTTTCTATTGGCTTTGCGTTGGGACACATGGAATCGTCTAATGTGTTATTCGCCTTTGATGACAGTGACTTACCACGTGCATGGTTGCTTGCACGGCGCACACGGCTCAGAACAAAGTCGTTTGGATTATGCGTGAGGGTAAACCTGCCTACATTTTAGAGTGCAGCGTCGAATGCTCGTGTTGCTCCGAGCCTCCGACAAGGATGCTCGCAATAGAGACGCTTCTGGCACGGATGCGCAACATTCTTCGTCCTCTTTGTTGCACCTCCCATCCTCAACATGACATTGATCGATTGACAGGCATCCCATGTCGCATCGCAGCTCTTTCCACAACACGCCATCATTATACCGTGTCGGGATGTCTGTGACAAGCCACGGGGAACACAGGATCCAAAGCATCCTGCACGTCCAGTTTCTCAATGATGACGTGCCACATTCTGCTCTAGTTCTCCGTGATGTACCCTCACGAGCTCAAGACAAGGCCAGTACAGGAGCAGGCACTCGAAGGGGTGAAATAACGCTAGAGAGGCTGTCTGCGGTAAACCGCTGGCATGCACAGCGAAGATTTGATTATGTGCAGGTCCAGCCGGAAGGGACGCAAAGGGATACTGCCGGTGGTATACGACGGGCAGTTATGCAAAGATGCTCGATGTGCGACATCGGTGAGTATGAGAAACGATGAAGACAAAGACGGCAGCGACGAGGAGACATTAGAGTGTGAGGAGAATGTCGATCATCACGGCTAGAGCGACGTCCCAGAAGGTTTGAGACACTGCCTGTGGTATGCCATGGGCAGTGATGTGGGAGGCGCTTCTCGATGTAAGACACCAAGGAGCGTGAGAACGACGGTGACCGTCGTGGCCAAAGGTACGTCCAGGACAGTTTGAAACGCGCCTGTGGTAAACCACGGGTAGCGACGAAGATCGATGCTTGTATTATGTACGCGCATTGTATTATGAGAAGAGAAAAGAAGAGATACGAGACAGGCAATTCGTACTGTTACAGGTGGAGAGTCTACCATACGGCAATCATGTGTTCGCGACGAGCCACCTCTCGGCTGCCTGCGCAGTAAGAGTGCGCACCTTCTTCGTCGTGTCCCTGTGATACTTAAGCGCATTACGCCATTCCTTAGCAGTACGGTAAGGAGGGTGACCCTTCCCATCATAGCCCCGAATGTTCTGTAGGTGCTTCTGGTACCAGGCTTCATCATCCGTGGACCAATACCCCACGTTCAGGCCACATAGTTCCCATGTCGACTGCTTCGGCCACCACGAAACGTCGGTAGTCTGTTCTTGACGGTAGCGATGCCGCTGACCTAGGAGCTAGTAAGCACGCTGTGGCGATGAGAGACTGGAGAGTATTACCAGTAGATATTTTGTATACACCGCAAATGATCTCCTGGTCCGTGCAATCCAGGTCGTCGTCCCAGTAACGACCGCCCACGATCTCGATGCAGGAACCATATTGGACGACATCATCTGATGGCCCAGAAGCGACGATGAAGTCGGCTCGTTCGCCGAGTGATTCACGTGCAAGGCGTCCGATGATCCCGCCCTTCAACAACGCTGCCCTACCATACGTACGTCGTACTAATTCATCCCTCCTCTGAAGATATGCGACGTAATCGGAGGGGCGTGGTCGGTAGTCGAAAGGCAGGAAACCGAGTCCGCGGGATACAGTGTCGACGGAAGTCGGAACCGTATCGCGCAAAACACGAGTGGTGACAGGGAAGCCCCTGCGTGCAAGCTCTACTACGACGTCAGAGAGCCCCGAGCCAGGTTGGGTGCGAACGAGATAGAGGACTGTCGACGGGTCGTCAAGGAAGACGGTGAAACGAGGACTAGGTGCAGCTTTAGAAATGATCTGATAGAACATCTTGGTCATTATAATACCGTCTATCGCGATGTGACGTCCTTCATGCCGTTGAACGGTGAAATGCCCTTGAGCATACTGATCCAGGAGGCTGCCATCCCCAATATCACTGAGGGAATCGAGTGGTTGGGCCTTCGTCAGCTTCTCGAGGAAGGCAGTCGCTGCCATGCGAAGGGATTTTCCTCCGGGTAGAGTTGACTCACCCTCACAGATTTTCCGAGCGAGGGTGCTGAGACTTGCGTCCGGTGGAGGCGCTGCATCAGAAGATGGATCATAATTGAATCCATAGCAGTTCTCTAGTACGTCCTGGAGATGCATCGTGGATGAATCCTGAGACTCCGGTATGTGGTCCCCGATGAGAACGGATGCAGAATTGTCAGATGCTTGTAGATCAGGCGGGCTGGTGTCGCTTTCTGGGATGCCGTCTACCGACATCGACTGGTCGTTAGGGGGGGCATCAGCCGAAGAGATCTGGGGCTCAGGCTCGAGATTATATGCTATCGGTTGATCGAGGGGAGAAGGGACAACTGCCGGTTGAAGATCGCACACCACTCGCCGATCGAGGGAACGCAAGACGACCACTGGCTGAGGATCGCACACCATTGGACAATCGGGGGCGGGCAGCTCAACCTCTGAAGAATCGCTCGCCGCTGGACGACCAGGGGAAGGTAATTCGGCTTCGGGCTGTGGTGGCCGTACGAATGTCCGGTTCCCTGTAGACGACCCGGGGTCCTCCCGAGGCTTATCGCACGACATCTGCTGTCTGCTGGGGGACGACTGGGAATTCATGAGGGGGTTGAGTGGCAGGGGCTGATGAGAGGATTTTTCGGGGACTGTGGTCGAGGACCGCTCGTGAGTAGGGGGAGGCGCAGTCTTTTCACAGGAACGCATGGAAGTCGGGGGGTCGTCGTCGTCATTATCGTCATCCGAGAACTCGGCTTTCGTATCAGGGTCGAGTTCACTGCATAGATCCCACTCGTCTGCAAAAGGGTCATAGCGTTGTTGCCCGTCGTGATATTTGTCCCACAGATCGATGTAGTTGTTGTACCCGATGGGGGTGCGAATTCGGAATCCGTTCTGCTCCTCCCAATAGAACACGTTCGCTCCCTTTCGTCCCGGCATCCGACCACCACTGGCAACCTTGGCGCGTTGCTCACGACTTTTTCGGGCAGCGGGCGACTCACGCTCCAGAATGGACACGTGTGTCGCAGCACGTCGCGCGAAAAACTCTTTACACGATTCTCCGCGTCTCTGGCCACTGCCCTTGGCAGGTGGTGGGGGAACACGATATGGGCCAGTAGGAACAGTGGAGTTGGACACGTCAACAACATTCTTGAGGGCTGCCTCGTCGGGGAAGCAATTCCCGTTGATCCACTCCGCATCCAACACGTGCTCTGCGACCTGTTTAAACTTTGGTTTGCTGTACCGCAAGTCATGAGTGCCCCAGTAAACGTAGACGGGTACCTGCGCTTTGGCCATAGGACGAACGTATGGCAAGCAAGCTTCGTCGGTAACATCCACGACGGTGCCTACTTTTGGATCCAAATGCGAAAATCTGGCGAGCTCAGAAATTCGAAGGATCTCAACCAGGGAGGGCGAAATCTTTTTGGAGAGAAGAACTTGGACCCAAGCGGGGTCCTTGGAATCCCCCGCGTTTGACGCCATCGCCCACGAACACAGCGTACTAAGGTGCTGGAATGCATACAATGTACGCACCCCGGCAGCGCAAGCATCGTCCTCCGTTTGAAACGTGGCCATATACCCCATTTCGGAAGGTACGGGACGGAGTATGACATCGGGAGGAACGCTGACGGGGAGAGCTTTGAGCACTTCCGTGAGGAGTTTGTCCAGCTCGAGCCACTTCGCAACAACATCGGCGCGAATGGTGAACGACCCGTCTGAGGGAACGACTGGAATGTGCTTGAAGTAGTGGAGGCAGCTGAACAGCGGTCCGGTGTGCAGAAAGCGTCGGGGAGCATACGGAAGCTGTGGACAACGAGGATGCATCCAGCGTATCTTCCTGGTGTTCATTGCTAGATCTTTCGATCCGGAGACGCGATCGAGGATGACCGTGGGAGGTGGTTCCATTGTATTGGGTGAGGTGAAAACCTCCCCCGACTGAGAGTTGAAAAAAGTGTACATTTCGGGAGCTGAGAGGACGAAACAGTGAATAAATTTGATAGGATCCAAGACGGTTCACGCTCACCGTATGCGCACCAGTGCAGAGGGAAGAGACGAAGGGGAGTTTGCGTGTGGATTGAGCGCTGATTGGAAGGGGAGACTCGTCGGTGTAAACACAGATGAGGCAGACGACGCGGACGACAAGGAATTGCGGGAGATAGGACGAGAAAGCGGATGCCTTAAATGTACGTCAGACAAGGTCAGACAATGTCTCGCGCTCAATGTCGGCGAGCGACGGGAGCACTGAACGAATGAACAACTTACGATGAGTCGAGGGTAGCGTTGTTATCAAGGACGACGCGACAGCTCAAGAGGAGGATACTTCCCGATGTAAGACACCAGGGACGTCGCGGCTTGAGGCACTGCCTGTGGTAAACCACGGGTAGCAACGACTCGGAGGAGAGGCTGTCTGCGGTAAACCACGGACAGCGAGGAGACACTCTCTAGTGTCGAACACTAGAGAGTGGAGACAAGACGCGGTGAGGCCTTACATAAGTTAGTAAATAGGGATCAGCAATTTCAGAGTCAGCCAGCACACGCACCTTGTATCACGTGATCAATCACTTCGCCCACCTGATCGTCGCGCGTCTGTCGTGGACCACTGCCCGGAATTCCTCCCATCCACCACCTTCCCGTAGACCTAACAATCCTCCTCAAACGTCGTTCAAGCTCGAGACGCGCTCGCCCGTGATCGACTGTTCAACCG
>JBBPJQ010001172.1:0-12526 GCA_038088795.1 Boletus rex-veris
TTCATTCTAGGATAGGAACCTACACAAGGTCATCATGGCTTCCTACAGGTGGCTCTCAGATAACTACCAAGATGGGGATAGGATATTTTTATTCGGTGAGATGTTTCGTGTTCCACTAATGACACTAGTATTTCTCATTTACGTTCCAGGCTATCCGTGTGGTGCTTACCAAGTCCGAGTGCTGGTGGGTATGATAGCTCGAGTGTGTCTATTTCCCAGTCAGCCAATAGCAACTGCTGAATTTTATAGGTTGGGCTACTTCTTCTGGGTAACAACGAGCGAATACCATTGTGAGATCTCTCATTTCTCTCATTTCTATACATCTGACACATTCACAGTGCTTTTGAGTTATACTCAAAAACGGATGATGATGACCCAAGTTTGGCACGACCTGCCAGTATCATCAGCCAGCCTGTGACAAAGGGGTCCAAGAAGAAGGCCAAGTATGCTGAACTAGCGAGAACGTTCCAGAGGACGTAATGTTCATGTACATTTCATCGGGGTGTGGTGAGTTTTTTTTCTCAGATTTCGTTGTCTTGACATAAACTTTGCCTTACTTGTCAAGGGACACTGTGTCATCTGTCAGGCTTGGGAGGAGCAATATTTGCTACTTCCGTCATGCCTTGGCCTTGGATGAGCAGCATGTCAAGTTCTTGCCCGAGTATGTATACGGCGGGCGATCTAGTTATAGCGACGACAGGTGTATCAAAGAGGTCTGGTTTGTGGGCTGTTATGCTGACGTGTAGGTCTGTTGATTAGTTGATCGAGGTCATCATTCTGACCCATAGGTCCCAAGTGGCAGTGGCAACAGGTGTAATGAGAAGCTCCAGTCTGGGGATATTCCGTTGCTGTGGATGCAGAGTCAGGCTATCGCTGCTGGCTTGGAGATGCAACATGCAGACGTGATGTGGAAGATCAATGACTTGAACAAGTGGATCACGAGGTCGCTACACCCCGGATGGTGGCTATTGGAACTGTTGCCTCTCAAATGTTTGCTATACTACAACTCAGATAGGCATACTCTCAGGTAAAGTTGTATACTTTCACTGAGGTGTCATCCATCTCACCACCACCAGGCCTCACCTCATGGGTCCTTGGAGAATCCTGGCAGGACAAAAAGTGCATGTGTCCGTGCTATTCAAAAACAACTACAAGCCTTATGCTCATTTCTACAACAATCCCGAAGGGTGGCCAGAGCTGATGTTTTGGAATGATGCAAATAGTCATCGGCGACTTCAAAATTCATCAGATTTTTGGGAGAAGCACATTTTTGATGAATGTTCCATTCAGACACTGCTTGACAACCTCAAATGCGGCCAACCTAACTTGGATGTGCTGGATCGTCTAGCTTTCATGGCGAGCTTCAGTGGGTCCGCCTCTTGCATTCCTCTTGATGCTGATGATGATACGTACCTAGACGCCTGCAAAGCTGCCATTAGTGGCTTTAAGGATGCAAAACAAATTTTGTCTACCTTTTTGAAGAGCAAGGATAGATTGATACGACTGAGCACCATGGTAATCTACTGCGAGTTAGGGTGGGATTGGCCTTTGCAGACGATCAATGGCGAACTTGTTCAACAAATCACGGAAGATGTTTCTGAGCTTTTAAATGGGGACACAGATCATCGTCGTGCTTGCATATATATGCCGTCACTTTGCAAGCAGTCGGACTTGAAGGCAGGGCTGATCAGTAAAGACAACTTGAAGAAGCTCATCAAATTTTGTGACAGCGCATATATTGTCAAAGACAAGGAGGTGCATATGTCCCTGTAATCTAGAGATCCTCGCTGACACATCCCAGAAAGTGCCAGGGGGACCATGGGGCCCCCATTGCGACCCTTCTCAAACTGGTCAAGCAATTTGATGACTTCATTGCACCGGCAGCTACTCACGTCCTTTGCTCTCTTCTCCCAGAGGGTGTGTTCACGACAGCAATCAAGACAATAGCATGTCGTTAATATGGTGTCACAGATGACCTATGGCAGACAATGCTCCACTTTGGAGCTCTTTCCACCTTCCTTGATATGCTTGATCAGTGCTCCGATGAGACCAAGCAAGTAACATGTTGTGCACTGGTAGAATTCGTGCAATATGGTAAGGTTGCGTGTTCCCCCTCCATTCTCATGACTGATTTCGACGTAGACGACATCCGACACATGTTGTCCCAAAATGGCTACCTACGAAAACTCGCAAAACTAATCCAGAGTCACGTCCCCAGCAAGTGTGATGGGGCTATCATTGCCTTAGTGGCCCTCGGGTATACACAAGGTAGGAGGGTCATAATGTTGTTTCTGTTGGTTAGAAACTAAAGGTCACAACATTAGCGAGGCCGTCTGTGATGGAGGCCATCCAGGCAGCGAAAACGATTGAGGTCCTTGTCGCTCGGTTCAACCAGAAATTGACCGTACTTTCTGCTGCATTAGCACTCGGACGCCTGGTGAGAATTGGTAAGTCAACCTGGTGAACTGTGACCACATTAGTCTATTTATCCACTCGGTTAGATGATGTGGCTATAATGCTATCTGACAATACAACAGGTGCTTGTGCAGGTATCATGGGCATGCTTCAGCATCGCTGGTTTGACGGCCTATGCGGGGAAGATGGCCTCCAAGTCCTATCCAAACTACTTGAGTGTGGTCAGTTACATACACTTTGGTTGAATTCGGGTACCTTGACAAACTATTCAGGTTTGCAGAGTGGTTCAAATCCACCATCCTGAAAGCTAGGGCCATCGACGTACTGCACACGATAGTCGGTTCTGGACATTACAGGAGTACCTACACAGGTTTGCACTACCTGCAGATCATCGCTAGATTGGGTCAGTTTCATCTCGTGTCTTCTAGTCTGCCACTAACTCCTCTGCAGATGAAGGCGGAATTGCGCTCCCAAGTTGCGAAACACTGATGTTGGTCCCACAAGTGGTGAGCGCATTGCATGTTCCATACTGGAGGGTACAACGAATCGCAATGGAGACATTACGACTCCTGTTTGCACAAGGTACAGTCAGCTTGGAAAATTGTAGCCTTTCGTTTGACAAAACTGAGCATCCACGTAGAGGATTTACATGTTCCGATCGTCAATGGTTTGTTGGCTTTACTCAAGGATCAACATGCTGGGGTGCTTTTTGCCACAAGCACAGTGTTGGGATTCCTGGCCTCCAAGAGTACGTTGTCGCTTCTTCTTTCCCTGCATCGTATGAGGACATTCTCTCATCATGGACGGATCATGGTACAGGGTCTGTGCACGACAGGATCCTGACAGAAGAGACATTTTGGAATTTGAGCCACGAGTATTACGACGGGCTATCGCTCGAGTATGATGAAAAGGGCAGAGGTCGCGCACGGGTGCATCCCTTGCATTGCTACATTCGTACTCTGCTGGGGCTTCAGAGGTGTCACGTTTCAACGGCTGATGGTGTCTTTGTACAGGTGAAGTATATGAATCTGTTGGCCGTATGATCAAGCTGATGCAAGTGCCTGATCGCAATGAGTCGGGAGCTTTGAGAGTCGAAGACCACAGGGAGGAAGAGAAGAGGTGGCCAATACGTGTGTCGTATGAGCTCGAGAAGGAGAATAGGCTGGGTGTGTACTGGATTGGGACACTGTTGTGTTGTCCGGCGTTGTTGCTCTGTGGAGTGGGGCAGCGGATCTACTGCGAAGTATGGTAGGAGAGGTGACAAGTATCGCAGGGAGAGGCTGTGTGACTGTTGAATCGGTGCTAGGACTCTGGTCAACGTGCCATCCAAGGAGACTCAGGGGAACGGCCAACGTGGTATATTTTTAAGAATCATAGTAGATTATTTAGCTCTTCTGGAAACTAATACTCTTTCAACCGGAAATGTTTACCTCTAGTGGAACCATTTTCACCAACGATGCAAATGTATTTGTTGCTGTTGATTGGATATTATAATCACTTGTCCTTCCAAGTACAGGGACAATCAGGAGTATGATGTAGGGAAGCACATTAATATCAAGCTTCTGCACAATATCTGACATAATGAGATCTACACACGTTACAAAGGTGAAGTTGGTGAACGTACGATAAATGGCTTCAGCAGCCCCTTGTCTATTCGAGAGGACAACTGCATCTCCGACCACGGGAAGAAGCTGCTCTATAACAAAGCGCATAGCCTCTGGATGGTTGGGTTCTCTGGAAGGGATGTGGGGGGCCGCCTTCTTGATCACGGGTTCTGGCAATCATTCACAAAGCACCCACAATCCGGTTTCGGAGATAGGTGATGCTCAAACTGCGAATGAATAGCACAAATGTGAGCAACTTTTTTAACTTCGTTCTGCTGCATGGCTTCTCACCTATCAAAGCCTTGAGCAAATACATCGACACTTGGATTAATAGAACCGCTGGGGCTGACGGTGCGAGCATGTTCCAGCAACCATTCTTCAAGTGCTTCACTAGTCCATGCTGACGGTCCAACCAACCCATCTGGGGCTTCCACACTCACTTCATACCTTGACAAAATCTCAGACAAACGTTCATGCACACGTGATATGACAGTGACTCACAATCCATTAATCTAGCTTTGAGAGTCGCTGAAATTCAGTTGGACCGTACCTTTGGGTGTATGTGACATGGACTTGTCCTGGCTCATTAATCAAAATCATCACCTTGAAAATACGGCAGAATGCTGGAGACGGCTTGTTGGCTTCTTCATCATCATCGCTGACTCAGGAACACAAAACTACTAGTCGCCCTAGTAAGCTGCAGTTTCTCCACCCACGTGATCCAGTTGTGCGAACGATGACATGGTGCAAGGATCGGTGTGAGCCATCATCGATCGATCGCCAAGACTCAACGGCAGTCGTGCAGGCATCCTGTCCACAGCCATCATGCATGAGCACATCTGCTGCATCCGCTCCACCTGCATCGCCGTGCCTCTTTCTCCATAACTCCACCAAAACCGTTCTTTGTGGTCGCGAAGCGGCCTACTGTTATCCGTCCTGTGCTACCTTTGACGTTCTTCTCACCCTCTTAAATGGAGTTGCACCACTAGCTTGCCGTTTTTGTACTCGCGATACCTCCCACTGTTACGTGTCGTTTGCTACCTTCCAGTTTTTTCTCGCCCTCTTCATTGCTGTTGTGCGCCTGGCACACCATTTTTCTTGCTACGATGCATCCTGCTGTTATCCGTGCTGTGCTACCTGCTACGTTCCTTCACACACACATGCTGTTTAACCATTCTGTGCTCAAGTTTTTCACAAGGTGAGTCTGACAAGGGATTAGATATAATTTTCTTTCAAGTCCTTAGCTAGGCCATATCAATATCCAGACCATCCAAGCCCACCGAGTTGCATGCAGCTCCACCAGAGTTCTGACCGCAATGGATCAGGAGTCCGGCGCAAGTGACAAACACTTGAATCATGTCATTAAAATAAGGCAAGGTTGTTGAAGCCATACGACTATGTCAAGCGTTACGCTCGCCTTTCGAAATGGGTGGGCAGAAAGTAGGTCATTCGTCACTCGCAATCATCTTGTAATAAACCCACCCTTAGCGTCTCGTGACAATCGAAGCGGCAAATTCTACATCTGTCTATTCTCCGACCCGAGTTCAGAGTGAGTAGAGTGGACAGTGACCACTGACACCATCTCACGTGTCCTCAGCCGTGGGTGTGGCCACACCCCTTTGGCGTCGAACAGGCAAAGTATACAAAGGAAACTGCAAATTCAGCAAACATTGACGGGTACATGATGTGTGATGTCAGTGTGGCCCTAGCAGATCGCCATGAGTGTGGAGGTTGACACCATTTGACAGTGTACGCCTCATGGTGAGATGGATGTCACTGAGGTCGACCACATTCACTTAGCTGACTTCCGTTCGCACAGTGACGCTTACCTTGCTATCGCAATTAACACTAGCAATGCACATTACTGTGGTAGTATCCTGTTCATAATGTGAGTCTATTCGTGCTCATTTTTGGTCACTGTCACCAAGCCATTGTATGGTCATATCCCACAAATAGCATCCCCCGCTCCCATGGTCGCCATCTTAGAAGCCCTCAGCCTCGCATTCACACTTGCGGTGCCCTCCTTGACCTTGAACATCAATGATTAATGGGGGATACAACTCTTGCAGAACTATCATAAGTGAACTCATTCAATGGCATGCTCCTAGAGATCCCTTTATAGATTGAGGAACACAATTTGAATGTACAATAGTCTGCCCAGCAGCGGGGAAGTTCGTTGATGGCTGTCTTGGTGGATCGCCTTTGGCAGGTATGGGCATCCACTTTTTGCCACCTCAATACTTACTTGTTCTGTCGCTCCTGTAGGCTTGGCTTTTGACACCACTTTTTGGGAGTCCTGGATGTTACATCATCGGATTTGGTACATGTGTCTAATCCACACATTAGGAAGAATTTTGGAACTATCTCGGTGTCCGTGCATTGATCACCTATTGCGTCGATGATGGGGACTGGTTGTAACTCTCCTTGAGGTTATTCCTGGTACCTGCTCATCTCACCACCACCATCACTCGGCTACGCAGCCAGCGATGATATGAGGGATGCTTGAAGCTATTACCCTCAAGTATGCTACCCTAATCAGGGATCAATGGATCATTGTTGGCCCAGGGGACAATCCGCTCACTGCCATCCTCAGTGGAATTTACGCAGAGGTGGGCAAGGATGAACTCAAAAGGAACTATATTGCGTTGAATGTATACCTGGAGGAGATGTATGTTTTCTGGGAACATATACCAATACTGCCCTCGTGGAATAATCTTATGTGTTTCTGACACTGTTGAACAATGGAGATGATAGGAATCTGCAAGGCACTCTCACAAGCATAGGGCCTCAATCCAAGATATCCCCAGTGAACGTTGCGCCGCCTTCTGTGGGCTCCCTTTCTTCGGGGTGTGACAGGAAACCCATGTGGACATGACGGAACTGTGTGACTCACAACCTCTCCTCTCTGAGTCGTCCATTCAAGTTGTCCCAAGCCTCTGATGACAATCTCTCAAGCTACTTCTAGTGAGATATGCCCACAGGACGGTGGTATTTCTTGAGCCAGTTTCTGGGACCTTTTGATTCCCAACAACAGTACTTAATGTTTTTTTCGGCCTGATTGATAACTGACACGAATCTAGAAGGAGAGCTGGATCCTTCAGTGAACTCTGAGCTCCCCCCGACATACGGCCTTCCGATGCAGGGGATTACTGCTGTCCCCACTACAGATGACCCGTCACATTGGCCGAAATGGCCATCTCCCACCCTCTTCACTGCTGAAACCCCTACTCAATTGCCGGGAAATCTCGCACCTCCTTCCCCTCAACCTCCCCCTGCCAGGTTCTATTATCCTATCGCCCCTAATTATACACTCAATAAAGTTCCCGATGATCGCTTTCGCCGCTGCTATCGGTACACTATGAAACACAATCCCAATGAAGCCTCCAACTTGAGCCGCCTCTATGCCAATGTTGTATCGCCACCCCACATGTCTATCAATCCTTCCACCATCTCCAGCAGTAATGATGCTCTCCTTCAAATACTGGGAATGATTCAGATGACTCCAGGCATTCCATATGCAATCGAGATTTGAGGAGACCCGAAGAAATCTATCACGGTGGGCTGCGTCCACACTCTAAAATCCTTGGAGGGTTACTCAGAGTCGGGAATGGTCCGCAATCTCACAAATGAGCTTCAAATTCTTACCTGGGGATCCAAAGATCCATTGCTGAATGGTTGTGAAGCAGTCTACAAGCTTCCATCCTTCAAGCATAATGACCACTCTGCAAAACCTACAAGCTCCTGCTTTGAAGGTTCCTACAATCTTGCTAGCACAGTGGTGAAGGGGCAAGGACAAGGAACCTTTGCTCCGGCAGTCCAATCAGATACTCCTTCATCAGTAAACCACCCTTTTCGGGACAGTTACCACATTGGCTACAGAGACTTACAGCAGCATGACAGCATGACAGCATGACAGCATGACACGCTGACGGCTGCACAGCCGCACATTCAGGTACATGACACACAGAGTCCACAGAGCACTGGTCAGAGTAAGGGAAGAAGAATCCGACTCGGAGTCTGAGTCATTCTCGCTGATGTATTTAAAGATGTTGAATTCATGGCCTAGAAACCAGTTAAATGATACTGTGCTGTCTTAGAACTCACACATCATGTACAGCAGACACATTACATTCGGAAGGATATCAAATTCCGTGACAGATGATACAGTGTTTTGTATCTACAACAAGACGCATTCCAAATATGGCGAAAACTCAGAAGCCAGAAGGTGCTACCAGAAAACAGATAAGTCCTGGCAAATGGAATCGACAACGGAATGGTACATACCAATGGTGAGGCTCTCGTGAAGAGAACTAGAGGTTCGGCGACGCTTGTACCCACTAGGGAATTGAACACTGTGCTTGGATATGTCTCGACGGATCAATCCAATATCAAAATTGGCGTCCACAACCTTACGTTGCACATCCAGCATTCTGAAACGGTACAAATCTCCCAACAAGTCTGCCTCCTTGACCCAAGCACCGACGAGCTGATGTTCGAGATCACAAACTTTGCGCTGAGCTCGTGCAACTGCTAGCATGAGTTGTGCTTCCTCCTGTTCACGCTTGTCAGCGTCAGCATCTGCATCAGCATCCTGCATGTTTTAACTCAACGGAACACATCATCAACACAAAAATGACTCACCAATCCTGATTCCGAAGTGTGTAGGGTTCAAGGGGAATTGGAATCAGGTTTTCAATGTTGGAATGGAGTGATAGCCGAATAAAACAAGGTAGCCGGTCTGTAGAACTTCAACGCTCTGATAGCTGAAGGAGTCCCTTTAGCAGCTACAGCATCATTGATACCGGTACCGCGCTGAGAGTTGAGGTTGCCAATAGGGAAGTAGGAAGAACCAGAAACTCCAGGCGTTTTGGGAAGAGAGGGAACGAGCGAAATTGTGGTACTAAGAGCGTGAGGCCTGAGCGATCTGGGCACCTTGGGCTCAGACTGTGAGTCCAAGCTTGGTGAGTCAGGCTGTTTGTCCAACTTGGAGTCCCAGTTGGAAGGAGGTTGCACAGTGGTGCCAGCCACCACAGCAGTATCAATGGATGAGCCGGCCATGAATGCACTAGAAATTGGAACCGAAATGTTGGGCGTACCTTCATGAGGCAAAAAATGGCATTTATAGTGAGCGCAATCTGAGAGTAAGTGTCGCCTGAGAGTAGTAAGTGTCGCCAAGGAGAAGGCGCCTCAATTACATACAAACACTTATCTAATAACCTCCTCGTGCATGCCTCCATGTCCTTCATGTTTTTGGCACAACTATGTAGGCAGCAATTTTTTCACTCAGGCTTCAGTCTGTATTCTGACTCTGACTGATTTTTAGGAACCTCGGTTGCAGTCGATTGCAGCAATATTATGCCAGTGACACCTGATCGATTTCCGATGATTGACTGTTGAGTCCTTCACAGCCGGCGACTAGCCAGCCATGCATGATCCGTGTGTATGGCTGCGTGATGGGAAAAAGCCTGAGGGCAGGCTTTCCGGTGAGTCAGACAGTCAGAGCTATTGCTTCAAGCTTGACCCGATCCTCATCAGGTGGCACCCCAGCCATTCCTTGAGCTCAATGCCTAAGTGCCCGCAGTGTCTCAAACAGTTCCCGACAGTGCGAGGTGTCTCCACTCATCTTGCGCAAAAAACATCCAAGTGTCATTCATGGGAGCGTGGACCTGTCGCATTTCCTGCCCAGGACGGTACTGAATACAGCCTAACTGACTACGGTTCCCCCTCACCACCCTCACCACCATCTTCGAGCACATTACCCCCTGTTCTCAATGACGAGGACTTTGACATGAATTTTATTCCTGATCCCCCGCAGGACGCAATGAACCTTGCTGATGAAGACCAACCATACAGTGAAGAGGCTCAGCCCTCCGCCACTGAGCCTGCAGTCCCCATAGCTGAACTAGGACTTGACTCTCAGGTTCAGGTCTTTCTTAACGCCGCCAAACTCTATGGTCACGGTCAGACATTCCTTGATCGCTTTGAGACGGACACCTATTCGGTCCTTCACAGAAGCAACCTGTATTACCCATTCATGAACCATGACGATTGGCAGATGGCCAGTCACCTTCTTCAGTCCGGTCTGAGCATGGGGAAGATCGACGAATATCTCAAATTGAACTTGGTACGTTGTTTCAGTTAGTATATTTTCGCTGCTCACTCAATAATCGTTGCCTATCGCAGACCTGGACTCTTCCCCTTTCATTTAAGACTGCGAAGGATTTGCGAGGTCATGCTGAGCTCCTTCTGCCAGGACCACATTGGAATTACAGAATCGTGTCTACATCGCATCCCACAAAGGATCCTGCTGTTCTGTACTATTGCGACTCTCTGGAGTGTATCGAGTCGCTTTTCAACCATCCATACTACGCGTCGCACGTTGACTATTCCCCATTTCATCTTTTAACTATGGCAGAGAGGATAGTTCGAAAGTATACTGAATGGATGAGTGGGGAAGTTGCATGGTGGATGCAAGTAAGTTGAGTCAAACTCTTCTGTTCCCTTCCATTCCATTGATCAATACAGTTGAAGCTTCCGGACGGTGCAACATTATGCGGGGTGATTCTATCCTCAGATAAGACGCACATTACCAATATGTGCGGTGGAAAGGTCGCCCACCCCTTGTTAATCAGTCTAGCCAATATTAAGATGGCTGTGCGGAACAAAGCCTCTTCGCACGCATTCCTGCTGGTTGCGCTCATGCCGATTGCCAAGTTCCTTCACCCCGAGCCAAGAATGTGTTCTGTTCTCGATGCACATCTCTTCCATCAATGCCTCGACATCATTGTCGAACCTTTCAAGATTGCTGCGTGCATTGGGTGTATGATGTCTGACCCTGCCGGAAATCTTCGGCATTGCTTCACCCCTCTTGCAGCATATATCGTCAATACACCAGAAGTGTGCATGCTGGCATGCGTGTGTGGCAAGACATCACCGTTGACAATGGCATCCTATAAGGAGTTTGATGATGCTCTTCGCCACGAACCATGTACCCGGGCAACTACACTCTCTCAACTTGCACAGATTTCGTGCGACCCGAATGAGGTGCAGAGGTACTTTATTCAGTGTGAACCCTTCCGACTCAGCAGAGTTTCTGAGCCATTTTTCCGTGACTGACCACTGTCAGATCCTGCCAACTTCTTTAGTCCAGAGGCATTGCACCATTGGTTTGGGGAGTTCTGGGATCATGATGTCCAGTGGTGCAAAAATGCCCTTGGGTCTCAAGAACTCGACTTCTGCTATTCTGTTTTGCCACCAATCGTCAGCTTGTGCCATTTCAAGAACGGCATTACCGTGCTGAAGCAGGTTACAGGTCGCACGAAACGCGATGCTCAACGATATATTATTCCTGTCATTGCAGGTGCTGCACCAACATACATCGTGAGAGCCGTCTGTGCCTTAATGGACTTTCGGTACCTTGCTCAGGCCCAGGCTGTCACTTCTACGACCCGCGACAAGATCAAGGATGCTCTCGCCAAGTTTCATGCATACAAATCTGCCATCACTGATGAAGGGCTACAAAGGGGAGCGACAACCGGAACTGCTTTGGAACACTGGGAGATCCCAAAACTTGAATTGATGCAGGGCGTTGCACCCAGCATGAGCCAGCTTGGGGCACCAGTGCAATGGTCAGCAGATATGACCGAACACACGCACATCGAGGTGGTCAAAGACCCAGCAGCTCACACAAACAAGCACAACTACAGTTCACAAATCTGCCGCTATTTGAATCAAATGGAGAAATGCCAGGCCTTCGAGACAGCGACTCGACTCAGTTGCACCAATCATGCTGGCCAGGATGGTGGTCAAGACATTCCAGACTCAGAGGTTGATTTGGCAGTGGGTGATGTGGAGGGCTGTGACGAGGATGAACCTGACTCGGAGGGTTTTGAAGAGCACACCACAGCTCTGCTCAATGATATTTGGGCTCCGAAGTGTCCTGTTCCTAATTTTTTTTCCATCACCAAAACGCTGTCAACTGCTGTCCCGGGATCTATTCCATACCCGATCCGCACGTTTGCATCTGGACTGACTGCTATCCATCTCAACTATGACCCTTCTATCAAGCGCATCGCAATTGACAAAGCCGCTCAAATGTTCGACATCCCAGACCTTCGCCTAGCCATCGCTGATTACCTGGAACATGACGGACTCTCTGTGCAAAATTTCCATTCATTTGGAGGGCAGAGACGTGCACATGAAGATGCCCACCTCCCATTCAGTGACATTCAGGTTTGGTACAAAGCTCGTGTCCAGCAGAGGCTATACTACGATTGCACTTCTGTCAGTCAGGTATTTACAATCAATGCACATCCCGCTGACCCCGCATGGATCTATGGCCGTCATGATGCAGTGATCCTGCACATAGATGAATGCCACAAATGGCCGTTTAGTGGTCTTACAGGTGAGTGATATATAAATCTTAAAAAACCTATCTTTATGTTTCATCCACCAGGCCATGCTGTCGTTGAGATTTGCCTCATCATGCGTCCTCTTGCTCCCAGAGG
>JBBPJQ010001173.1:0-12522 GCA_038088795.1 Boletus rex-veris
GAGGATGAGATAAGGTAATGGACATAGAGGGAATGTATGTACAAAGACCTCCCATAACTCATCTAGGCCAGCAAGTCCATCAGCACAGCTGCCCTGAACCAAAAGGGGCTAGGGGGTGATTATATCATATCATCATTGGTATTGATCCCTGCCATCTGGGCTTCTGGTATGTTTTGGATATGTCTAAAAGATGCTTTGGAATGTACTTTACAAGCCCATATGCTCAGTGGTTCAAAAATGCGAATGGATTTTCTGTTTTCACCCCTATTTTTATTTGTACCCCATAAAACCTTTTTGGGCTTCATTTAAGTAGTAGGAACAGTCCATTATCATATATATACTATGTATCTACAGCCAGACAATGTGGGATGAAGGGGGAATGGAAGGGAATGGAGGGAAAACATATAATGAGGGAGATTACAAAAAGGGATATGTGGTTGGAGGAGTGGCTGCTTTTCGTGCGCTTCCCAGCCACTTATGTAATGTTCTTTTGTGCCAGTCGCCCCTGAGGCCTGGGATCTGAGATCTTGAGCTACATACTCCGAGTCAAAAAGGTGGATCAGCCAAAGAATGCAGACACATAGGGAGCAATGGACTGAGCAATGGATTGTGCACAACACTAAAATCTATTATAACAGGTTGTGATGCACTAATTCTACAGGTACGGGTGAATATAGGTCACTTACACTTCTCCATCATACATACCGAATACGACAACATCCTTATCATGGAAAACTGAGGCATGTGATTCCATTGTCAGCAACTTGATATTAAAGATAATTGACAGATGATACCCAGCATCTAGTGACCAAACTTGCACTCATTTATCGCGGGTACCTAGTACTATGCATGTGTTGCTACCCTCAATCATATCAAGGGCAATATGCATGATTTCGTGCCCATGTCCTACTCGCATGGCACAGATTTCATTGAAGTGTAATCCTGATGTCTGACGTAGGAGCATCAAATGCCCAAGGCCTGTACCGCAACATAACACTTCTTGGGAATCATCTTTACGAGTTACCCATGCAGTGCATGTTATGGGATTGCAGGCATGTTAGGTCTGGGTGGATCTAGGCAGCTCCAGGTGGCGACGTAGATCCCACATCCATAGCCCATTGAAACCTTCTTTCTGGTAAGTTTCATGGGTTCCCTTTGGGATGAACACTCACCACCACTAGCCAATAAGGAGCCGTTGTGTGTTACAGCCAGACATAGCACAGCGTCTTGGTGTCCCTACAGGCGACATTCAAGTTTGTAGGAGGTAGATACATGCAGTGTCATTTCAGTGGTGTGAGATGGAGCTGCACTCACTGTAATTAACATTGTTCATGTTATTCTTCCAGATCATTACCTGACATGATCCTATATTACACAATGTTTGGGTCAGTGTCTATTGTCTTCAAGGAGAACCGTTGTTGTTGACAAGGGATTGCATATCATTTTAATTGCTAAGATGACTCATAGTTGACACATTGTCTTTGGAGAACATAGAGGTCGCTATGGCAACAAGTAATTTAATTGTGCTTGTAAACAATCAGCACTGACCCCCATCACTCACTGACTTAATAGCAACTTAAGTCTATCACTTTTAATGTAAGGCAACCATTATTCTATACTTCTGGTTTTAGGTTCTAGTACGGCAATAGCTAGATTCCGATGAACCCACTGAACCCGCTATTTGACTCAGCATCATACAAGTGCTGGAACTGTCCCATTGTTCTCTGCAAAATTATACCCATTCACATTGCATACATGACATATAAGTACAGCTGCTCAGAATTCTATACAGAAATACTCATGAGGCCCAGAAGGTGTGAAGAGGAATACAAAGAGGCTTACAAATGGGGCAATGATTACTTGTAGCCCCCAACTCACCAACTTGCAAGCTACCCCCAGCAATGCAAGCATGAATAGCATGATGGTAGCTTCCTTCAGAGTATGCAATACCTGTAACAGCCACTATTACCCACCATACTATTTTCACACTTTTCCTACACTTTCCTTGTACTAACTGTATTAACCCCTATAACCCAGACACTACCAGATCGTCCACATAACCCTTGCAATACCTTATCTTATCAAGTCACATGACCTTATCTCCCTTATCTTGGCTATGCAACATATGTTATCCTCATGCTCACCTGATTACTTTCCCTTTGACTCACTTTTCCTTATCGTCCAATCATATCTCTTCATCTTATCTAGGCAGTGCTTATCTGCTAACTCATGTTAACCAGTCTACAACATATCAATTCTTTATAGCAATCATAGCTATGTATATAGCTATGTACAGCTCGGTCTGTGCCCCTATGTAGCCCCTATAAATACTGTAGATCAGTAGTACTTAGTCTCTAGTCTAGTTCTCTTGTTGTTTCCCTTACTCTCTTGCATCAATAGAACATCATTGACACTCCATAGGACTTGCTAGTTAAATCTATGTGCTTTCTGCTCAACAGCTAAGACCCCTATTGACTATAGACGGGTTTGGTCATTACAATACCCATGATTCTATCTGTAGAAGGGGTTAGACAAGGAAATGAAAATATGGATCATGATACCAGATGTGGCAAGGAAGGCCGAGGCTGGTTCTTGCATCGAGGTTTACTGGAAATAGGCTAATGCCAGTCAATGTTAATTCACAGTCAGTGTTGGACAGTTTAGCACTCACAGGAACAACCATGGTTGGGATATGGATTGTGGGCAGCACTCTGAGCTGAAATATGATCTTATAGACCAATGAAATTTATAGATGGGGGTATGACAATTAGCGTACCATAATATATCATCATCAAGGCAACTCTTTACATGTTGGGATGATGAAAGGATAGGGAGTATGTCATTAGAGTACTGTAATACATCATCAAAGTGGTAATGCCATTGACCTATACAGAATTTTCATACATGATGCTATGCCCCCCGTTGCCCCCCCAAAAAAGCCGGGCTTTCCGCCTTTCTAGTCCTATAAGTGATTGATCAATTCTGAACACATCTGTCAGTCCTGGACTGACCTTTGTTAGCAACAAGACGATGACATGCTTCAGGAAGAATTGCCATCTAACAAAGTGGCACAATACATTCACTGGATCTACCAACTCAAGATTAGAGTCCAATGTGCTAGAGTACAGGCATGCTGGGAAGGAAGGGTAGTGCTTAAAGGGGTCAGTAATGATCGGGGCAACTAGGAGGTACCACTGAACAGCCAGTTGGACATGACCGTTGGCCTTGAAGATATACTTGACATGTCCTGGGATCGTAGCTCCAGATGGACTACCTGTGGGATAGAAGAGTACCTGACTGTTCCCAACATGGGTAGAATAATGAGCATAGGAGTTGCCACAGAAGCTGTAGTGAGCATGCAAGACCACATGCTTGGAAGTGGTCAAGGCCACAAGGTCAACTGGAGTAGGCTGCGGCTTTCTAAGGCTGTTGGACACCATTAAAGGTGATGTTTCCTCTCCACCTGCACCTGTTATGCACTTGTCAAACAGAATTTTACATTCTTTGATCGCTGGGAGACAATCTGATTGCAAAAGCCAGCACCAGAGTCTAGAACCTTGAATGAAAGATTATAAAATTGTTTCTTCTAATTGACCTGTTAAATCACGATTAGTGGGGAAGCCTCGTCCGCTTGCATGAACTAACTGAATTTATGGTTACTGGGCAGCCATTGTAAATGACCTATCAGATGTTCAAATGGGAAGCACCACCAAGACCGCACAGGTCCAAAAAAATGAAGGTAGTCAGATACATGACATGCCATGTGGCCATTTGGGCATAGAGGTGCCTCTGGCAAGACTTGAGGCAAATCTTGAAGCCAGGACCCAATACAAGAGCGGTAGGCATTGATACGCAAGATGGTCATATGTCCATAACAGGCAATCTGTATGGCAGACACGAGCTGCATCGTGTGGTCCAAAGTGTGTCGCAGATGGTTTGCTGCCTCCTACAATGGGTGTTCTGAACCTTCACCCCACAGGCTGACCAATGCCAAGGGCAGATAAACCCTGGCCATTGTTCGCCATTTGTCGGCTTTAAGAGTCCCCACTCTCACATCGCCAAAATTTTTCAGAACAGACCTCACAGAAGATGGAATAACTGCCTCTTTGATAACCTGTTAAATGCATGCCATTATTGAAGGGCTTGAAGTACAGATATGCAAGGGAGCCATCATTGGCTTAGAGCGACGCTGCGTCCAGGTTGGTGACCAGGAATGAGTTAAAATGGTTCACTCACCCATTGCACTAACACTTTTACCCAATGAATTTTGAGTGCCTTTTTTCCTCCCTGAGATGATAAGTTGAGACCAACAACAACAAATTGTAGAGCTGAAACATTCTTAGCCATGAGCTTGTGTTCGAGTGCGCTGAGGTGCTTCTCAAGACGTTCACTGTCCACATCAACAAGGTTGTCCACTGCACTCGTAAGAAGAGAATGAATACTGTGTATGTGCTTTCAATCATTCTTGCTTAGTTTTTCTGCCTCAGGAGAGGAATTGGGGGAATGAAAAGTTTCGGAAAATGCTGGCCATGATTCTGATTCAGCTTTTTCTTTCGCTGTGGTCAAAGTGGTAAGGCCCAAGTATTCCCGAAAATGACTCTGCACAAGGCCTTCCAGCAAGCAATGCATGGAATCCACAACGAGTTGCCAAGCCAGATCCCAGTATGGGAGTTGCCAAAGCGATGACCACCACATATCATTTTGAACAAATGACTTTTGTCACTCAGTGGATGACAATGCCTTCTGGTAAGCCTCAGTGTGTGCACATAACGTATCTTTGTCGTGGAATGTCCAGTCGGTGTCTTCAAAGTCTGACCTGCCAATGGTAGAGATATGGAAACAGTGGCAGGCACTATAATAGAAATGGCCACTTGAGCTGGCTAGCTGTGCAGTTTTCCTGGCAGCAGGAAGGTCACAGACCACACATGCTATAGCAGAGCAAGTGACGCGGTCTCAGTGTGAAGATGTGCAAGAGTAACTGACACCCCTTTCCCAACTATTCACAAGATCATCCAGCAAGGGGTTGAGGAAGTAGTTTAATTGATCACTGGAGGGTTCGTGTGGACTGGGGATGATGCCTGCCAAGTACATATTTTCTGGCTTATGGCAGATGTCCAGGGGGAGGTTGAGGCATGCGAGAGATATGATTCTGCACAATGTTGTTGCATTGCGCTGTCAGTTTTCCTCGACATTGAAGAAGTCAACATTCAAGGCAAACACAAAGCAACCTTCATCTCCACAATCCGCAAATAATTTTTTGCTGCACAGACCAGTGAATGTGCACAGGAACTGGGCATCCCACACATCCTTTGCAGTAGGGGGCGTTGGTTTCTTTGATTCCCTGACGAGATCGTTGCATGCTTTGTCCATAAGAGGTTCTAGTTCTGGCTGTGCCAACAGGCCAGCCAAGTAATCGTGGAAGTGGTGATAAACAAAGGTTTTGATGGGAGTTGTGCGTGCATGTGGATCACTGACGAGAATTGCCTTACAAATGACATCTTCTGGACGAGGTCTGTTTGTGCAGTGAAGGGAATATGAGACTGAAGTTGATGAAATAGATGGTTTATAGAGGCAACTACATGATGGGCAGACTGTGTATGTAGTAGTGTGACCTCCAAGGTTAAATCAAGATAACGCAGTTTTCACAGTCTTGGGTATCTGAGCAAGTGTATGGTTGCAGAGATTGGTAGGCCTGGGATAGACTGAGTTGAAAGCTAAGGTGAGGATGAGGGATATAGCACCAAGTAGGAAATCGCCACAGTCATATCCAACCCCGAAGAGGACTACACTGACAACACTAATGGAAATGGATACTTGAGAAACTTCATCGCAGTGGTTGATGGGTTGATCAAAATGGTGGACTAGGTGACTACATCAACATGACTTCTAGGCTCTAAAGCGAAATACATACAAAATCATACTGCACAGGATTACTAGAGGTCTGAGTTACAGGAGGTAAATTGACATCCAGTAACTCTGGTGCTTCTTCAGCAAGGACTTGGCGATGGTTCATCTCTTCTCTTTGAATATTCTCATTAGAGCTGTTGCCATCTTGGTAAGACACCAGGAAATCAGGATAAAGTTGTTGCAGAATACATGCCTACTTCCTAAGGATATACAGCTGATAGCACTGGCCAATGCACCTATATCTGGTCGCCGGAGCTTCTGATGATTGGATGTGGGAACATTGTCTTGATGTTCATCACAAGAAATCCACAACTTGCTCGATTGTGAATCTAGGTCAGGACCATTGTCACAGATGGCAGTTGCAAAAAGTGTGGCAGAGAGTGTGTTGATTTCAGACTGGGATGTGGAGCTCGGGGGGTGAGATGTTTGAATACATTGACGAGTGAGATCAAGGACTGCTACCCTACGAGAATCGGGTGTGGGATGAGGAGCTATACCCACAGGCTGCGAGGCATTCCAGAGATGAATGTTCCTGAACTTGAGTAGCTGTGACTTGCCTCCAGGCAAACGAGCGACCCCGTTGTCGTCTACCTCGCAACATGAACGACAAGTACACTGATAATGGAGGTTCTGTGAGGGCATGAAGTAGTATGTGCAATTACAATGGCTTATCTGCCTCTTATGCTCAGGAAGCGAG
Organism: Boletus rex-veris; assembly: GCA_038088795.1. Lineage (NCBI taxonomy): Eukaryota > Fungi > Basidiomycota > Agaricomycetes > Boletales > Boletaceae > Boletus > Boletus rex-veris. The sequence continues at coordinate 6,605 of JBBPJQ010001173.1, forward strand.
AGTTGGCTGGCAACGAACACCTTGTACTCAAAATACAAGAGCTGCAATCTAGGAATAAGGATTAACAAATGCTTGCCAGAGTGGGTACAAGCATGCACTAATCCGATATTGGGATACAAGATATCTAATATTGTAAATTTTACAACACTACCAGATTGAATACAGCAACCAGGTCAGCACCCATTTTCTACACCAGAAATACTGACTGATTATACACTTTGACTTTCCATTATGGTGTGGCATTACTGAACAAGCAAGCAGAGGCACTGCATGGATAATTCCTATAATGGTGGGATCAACTACTATGTTTGGGATGATAGTGGGAAGAGAAAAAGATGTTAATGACACATGTGGCAGGTACTTATTGTGAAATGAACTCAGCCAGGCAATGCTGTTTGCACATGATGATCCCAAGTGTACCAAAAACTCCAAAATTCCATGCTCGGGATCATCACATGCAAACAGCATCGCCTGGCTGAGTTCATTTCACAATAAGTACCCACCACACGCATTGTTAACACCTTTTTCTCTTCCCACTATCATTCCAAATGTAGTAGTCCTAATACTCTACTATACTTTGTAATGCTAGTAGCAAAGGAGACTCACAAATTATGACCACGCATAGTACATTGAACCCTTCCAAAAGAAGAGTGAAAACAATCTAACCTTTACTGGCAGCAGGGACCATTGCTTGTAACGCGGCCCATTCATTGAGAGATCAAATCATTGTGGAGTCAATCTGTACATGGTACATTTGTTGTGTATGCTTTTCATTCGTCTAATGAGTTTGCAGTAGATCTTGTCACCTTTCCTTGTGAGTGCCACTATAATCAACCTCATTTTCACGCCCATTCTGTAGAGTTCCCTGTTTGTATCCTCTATTTTTCCATTTCAAATCTCAATGGTGTGCACTTGGTGTTGTTTCCTGCTGGGCCTAACTCAATGGAGTATGTACAAAAATAACTGGTTGCACCATCTCGTAAATATCCTAATCAGTTATCCAGCAGCTCTATATTGTAATGCAGTTGAAATGAACTGTGGCAGGTTTCTATAGCTGTCTCGTAAGTCAATTCTTGATTCCCTTTTTGTCTATCTTAAGTAATGACCGTTGCAGACCGCACCCCCTTGACTAACCCGGTTCAAATAATTGATGTATGGTCGTCATAGTGATGGATTTGCGATGCAGCTCTACAACTATCATTTTGATGAGGGCAAACAACAATTTCACCTACCCTTTATAGGACAATCAGCTGCTCTACAATGATCACCTTCCTAGGTCTCCATTTCATTGCCATCACCATCTGTCTGTTTTTAACAGCCCTCGAAATCCCAGGTGATTGTAAGCATATCAATGTTCACCTTCTGGAACACTGTTTCTCTCAATGAGTATCTAAATGCAAACCACTAGGCTCATTCTTCACTAGAGATGGAGGATATAAATACTGGTATATGTTGTGTCCTGTTCATTATAATCATGCAACTCATTTTCATGCACAGAAGTCCCTCTAGTGGAGGATATGAATATATCTGATACTGGTATATTTTGCATCCCGTTCATTGTAATCATTCAACTCATTTTCATGCACAGAAGTCCCTTCACACCATGGGTATCCACTGATAGACACTCCACCAGAGAATATGCCAATCCTGGATACCACAGATGGTAAGTGATGTGTGCCCCATGAATGCATCCATGTAAATGCATTCACAGACAATCACGAGTCTCGTTCTGAGGATGTATCATCTCCTGGCATTCTTGCCAGCCTCTCATTGCCAGGTAGCTCCATCGCATGAAGGATAGATGACAGCAATGTTTGGAAGTCCCTCACCAGACCTTTTCCATCTGAGACCCCATGGGTGAACTTCTTCCACATCTAGATTATCCTCATTAACAGCTACACTCTAGCAATCTAATAAAGTCCACCTCAGAGAACTCGATTATTCGGAGATGATGCCTACTCAGTACTACAATATAAAATTGCGACTGCATCGGACCATCAACAAGCTCCAGGTAAATACCTCATCTGTTGCAATTCTTGCATAGTAAAACAAGGCCTGAAATCTTTCAGGACGCTAAAGCAAAGAAATGAGCCGTGATTCAAGTGGCTTCTTGATAACTTCGAGCTTCGCGAGAGGAGCAATCTATGGTTCTACAACATTTCCGTGATGACTTGGCAGCCAGGGACTTGAAGATGGCTGAACATAATGCAAGGATGGAACACGAATTTGCAGAGAGAGATAGAACCTTTGGATTGTAGGCGCAAAGTCTTCAAGACACTATAGAAGAGAAATTAAATGCCATCATATGGCAGTCTACTGACCAAGCAGCGTTGCTGATCACTAAGAGGGATGCCATGATTACTGAGCAGACAGGTGTGATGAAGGACTTACATACAGCGTGAACACGAGGAGCTGATGAATTGGATGGAGAGACTAACAGTGAGTATTATATTTGTCGTTCACTAAGTTATTGTTAAGATGTTATCAGGTGGACAAAAAGGCAGAGCTGTTGACTTTGATGTGGCAGCAGCAGATAATGGTGGGCAACTTTGAGGTCAGTCATTTGTTCCATGTACATAAATCCCCATTCTTAATATAATCACACCAACTACAGCCACCGCTACGACCTCACACAAAACCCGTCAACTGTCCTTCACTGTGTACAGTACCCATTCACGAGACCTGTAGGCCAGCTGCATCAAGAGTTCATTTATCCGGTCAATACACTGCAGTGAGCTGGTCAAGTCCTTCACATGCCTTCTTTTATTGATATTTTTGTATAGGACAATGGCCCCTCAGATTCTTTGCCTATTCCCTATGCTGCTTCCAAAGATACTCATCCTCATGCTCCCAGAGATACTGAGCCCAAAGATACCAAGCCCATTGAAGCAAATATATCAGCTATTACTCGAAAAGTCTACGAGATGCTAGCAAAGGATTGCAGACAGGTGCCATGTCTGCCCCACTTCCCTATTCCAAACGAGCATCGAGGAAAGTACAACAATTAAAGCACGAATTGGCTGTTTCATGGAATGAGAAAAATACCAACTTGGTAAGTCCTGTGTGTTCTTTTTCTTATCTGACTTGATCCCCTGCAATAGGATCATGTTTGTGAACTGTTTAATGAGGCCTTCAGCATCTCAAAGGATGAAGACTTTCTACTCGTTGATGGGCCTTTTAAGGAAAAAGTGAGCAAGTTCACAGAATCCTTTCAAGGGGGGCCAGATGCCTGTGACCTTTGCTGGGATTTCAATCATCTGCCCTTGTCATTTTGGAATCAAGCTGTGATTCATCACCTCATCTGCAAATTGACTGAGATGCACACTGAAAAGGAATGGGAAATGCAACCAAGATCAAACTCATACTGGGAAGATGCCATCACTGAGAAATTCAAGTGGATTCAGTCCCAAGTCATGAAAGCTCAGCCTCGAATTCAAACAGACCTGACCGTGGAAAACGAGGTAGAGACAGCTAAAAGGTTGTCAAAGACCAAGGAGCAGTTGCTGAAGAAATCCCGAAGGGACAATCATAGGATGACTGTAAGTGCTGCTTACTGATTGCAACAATATATATATATATTTTCTCTACAGAAGTACAAACATCATCTAAAGGTGACTCAAAATGCTCTTGCATTGGCAAAAGAAAGAGGATTATCCGACGAGGTGCAAGTATGGGAATTTTTTAACACAATGATCACCAGACTGGGTAGTGATGGGACTAGCTCAGATGAAAGCGATATAGAGGACATGCAACCAGTTTTCCAAACGAGGTTTATACCTTGGAGGAAGGATATCAGTAATGAACTGGCCATCATCCACAATGTCCATTCCAGAGACTCGGACATACTCTCATTCAGAGGTGCGAAGGCAACAAAACACGTTCAGGGATATGGTAATTCATCTCAGAAGGAAATCAATGACTTGCCTTGTGAGTTTTATAATACTTCCTGGCTCATGCGGAGGGACGCAGTCACCTCTGGGGAGGTTTTCCCTTGGATGACAATTGTGCAGGATATGGACACAATGTAACATGATAGTATTGTTGGAATCTATGTTGCAGTATGATTATGGGACACTTCTGATATACTTTGTAAATGACTGTATAAATCTCTGATACCCTGTACTTATCCTTCTCGAGTAACTGTTGAACCCAAAGAAAATATGATACAACCTGTGCCATACAATGTCTCTTTCCCTTGATGGTTATTCACCATATCTGACATGCCCACCTCTTCCATTTTGCTGGTCACAACAGTGGGCAATAGGGGCCCATGCTATGCCCATGCTATGCCCATGCTGTGCCCATGCTGTGCCCATGCTGTATCCACTTATTACCTTATAAATTATAAACACTTTAAAATATTTACTTTTAGTATTCTCTTTTGTGCCCACCATTGTATTTAATTGCAAATAATCAAAAATATTACCATTATAGTAAATACAAAAAGCATCTGTAAATATTATATTATTTGGATCTGATTAGCTTATCACAAAAGATAATATTATTTCACATCTTATCTACACCACAAAAGAATTTATGTTGCCCAAGTTACATGAAGTTGCACAAGATTATCTCATGCTAATGGATTATGGTGGCATTATTGTAAAATATTTTAAACCTCACTATAGCCATACTCTGAATATTTTACTCTGAAATTCTATTTTCAGTTATATTTTGCAGCCCCAAAAATGTTGGAATTCCCTATATATAAGTGTGCAAAGCGGCAAGTTGGCCCACCACCAGGCATCCGGTGTGAATGTATGATTTGCCCTAAGTACCGACCTGGTGTACCCACCCAACGTAGGCTACACATTTGCTGCTGTTACCAATACTGCATGTACTGTCCAGCAAGGGGCACAGCCTCATGGAGAATAAACAAGGTTTACAACAACAACAACAAAATACATATTACCTCTGTGAAGCTACTTGACAACAGCATGCCTTCTTCGCCTGCTCTACCTATGACACTCCAACAAGACTTAAAGGCATGCATCAACTCGCCCCCCCTGGTGAAGGTCCCTTTCACAATGTGCCCTCCGGTCAAAAAGTGGACTTCCATTCCATTTAGTCTTACATTTACATGTTCAACAATCTTCTCCCATTCCTCCTCACTTGCTTCCACTGCATTAGTCTCCCCCAGCAGTACTCCAGCATCAGAAATGGTGGGTCCCCTGTTCATGGCAGATGTAGCCATTGACTTACCATCTGAGGTCTTTCTATATACAGTGAGTCGTCTTGACTGTGAGTGTGCAATGGAAATGTTGATGTGATATTGCCCACCAGCCTTCTATAGGCAAAAAATTCTTGGACAAGTTTTGGCCTGAGGACGAAGAGTCGTATTCTGAGAAGAATTGCTGTGTCCCAGTTGCAAGCCACTATTCCACTACGTTGGCACCTCCACCTCATCACTGCCGCCCACAATGTTCAATGGGATCCATCCAAGACACACCTTCTATGTATGTTACTATCCTTAGGGCTCATTCGGTAACCCTCCAACAAGTAGGATAGGTTAGGTTAGGATAGTAGCCGAGTATAAGCGCACGCTTAGCTGAGTCTCAACTTTATTTGGATCATGCCATTACCACCCCTCCAACCTGAGCAGCGACAACGCATCCTCCGTCACTTGGCACTCCTATTCAACATCATCATCATCGCTGTTACCAGTATCATCAGTTCTGCTGCTCTCGAACCTCCTTCCCGCAGCAAACCAGAACCATATCACACGTCTGCCCTTTCGGGTGAAGGGTGGCTGCTGGAACTCCTCACAGGCCATCCGGAACGCATCCGGAATGAGCTTGGCATGTATGCGGACACTTTCAATCGCCTTGTCTTGTATCTCAGAACCTGTGGCCATGTCGATTCGAGGTTCGTGTCACTAGAAGAACAGGTGGCAATTTTCCTCTACACCTGTGTCACTG
>JBBPJQ010001174.1:0-12519 GCA_038088795.1 Boletus rex-veris
GGGAGGAGTTCAAGCACGGCTTGGACGCATGCACGTTCGTCTCTGTCGGTTTCGCGAGAAAGGCTGGGATGCATTTTCACCCCGACACCCGCGTAAGCCTTGGCACGAAAAATGCCAGCTGTGGCCTTGTTGGGAAATCCCTATCACGTACGGGGCTGATCGATGTGGCTGCAATGGTCCCAGTAGACAGGTAACCTTTGGCAAACTCTGGTCCGATGGAGCAGGAATTGTTCAACTTGATTGAAGTACAAAAATCCGTCCGATACACCGTAAATCGCAAATGGACTCAAATTAGCTTGGACTGCTTATCAGTCGCCATCACCATCGATTCTCCTGTTCTTTGGACACAAGCTCATCGCTCACTGTGACCAAGCTCACGCACACCATCTCACACGTGCATCTCGGGCAGACATGGCAGAGGCTCGGACTCCAGTAAACGCCCTTCTAGTGGTAGACATGCAGGTGGATTTTATCACTGGGAGTCTGGCTGTCCCAGATGGTCCATCAGTTATCGATCCAGTGAAGGAAATCATCAAACTCCCGTTCCATGCCCGATATGCCTCTAAGGACTGGCATCCATGTGGCCATATCTCGTTTGCCTCCACTCACCCGGGCAAAGCATTATTCGGACTAACAACCATCCACCCACCGCAACACCTCGCCATAGCCAATGGTCAAAACGTGCAATGGATCGCAGAGCACGGTCTGGAGCAGGTGTTATGGCCTGTTCACTGCGTCCAAGGCACGCTTGGCGCACAGCTCGTCGACCCTCTGCAAGAGGATCAGTTCGACGCAATCATATTTAAAGGAACGGATCCCGGAGTGGAGAGTTATTCTGCGTTTAAAGATCCCTGGGGACTGTTGATTTCCAACCTTGAGGAGCTGCTCCGGGAGAAGGGTGTGACAGACCTCTACATTGTTGGCGTGGCTGGAGACTATTGCGTCAAAGAGTCTGCCATCGATGCGGCCAAGGCCTGCGCATGGAAGACGTGGGTGGTAAGGGAAGGGGTGCGGAGCGTTTCGACGGAAGGGAAGGAGTGGGACACCCTCAAGTCTGCGGGGGTAGGTATCATCGATACAATCAGCGATCTGAAGGCAAGGCTAGGTGTGTAATTTATGGCGAGCATATCAATGTGTATGGTCGCGTTCATAAGGATGACTCTTCTCCAATAGCGTATTGCAATCCACTCCAGACGATCCTGGCATTCGTTCATTGTATATACTAGGAGGAATTCAATGTATGTAACATCCCTCCATGTCACAAAAAGTCCTTGCATTAAGGGGGAATCGAACCCCCGGCGGGTCGATGGCAACGACCCAGGTTACCACTACCCCATTAATGCTTGTCCAGTTAATAACAAAGTCAGCAAGTTATGTTTTGTTCGATTGTGTGTGATCAGTAGATTCTCTCTTGCGAGCAGACAAGTTGATTACGACAAAGTTTAATATGTGGGCACTAGTGGGCGCGGGTATTTACTCATGTTTGATGACGTTCGCGGTCACGTGGTCAGGCGCGTTGACAAAGTTCCCACGGGTTGTCGTTGTTTCTTCCTTCATCGCAACCCCGCGCGGTCAACGTACGCGACGGCGTCGGCAACCACGAGCTCCACGACAGCGACACCATTCAAGACAAGCTCGCTATGAGCACACACCGATCATCAATGGCCTCCCAATTGAGGGATAGACTGCTTTCAAACTCTCCCGATCCAGTTCAGTCATCAATCCTTCGTGACTCGGCCAAAGGATGGGGCAAGTCGTCGTCCCCGAGTTCAAATTCCGGGACGACCCCACTCAGGATTGCAAAACGAGAAGGCAAACCGCCCTTTCCTATGATCGCCCGACGATCCTCGTCCAGTTACAAGCACGTCAGAAACAGTAATCTTGTTTCGAAATCGCCATTCAAAACCCAAACTCCCACTCCTTCCAGACCCTCTACATCTGCTTCCGCATCTAGCGATACTTCATCCATTCAGCAAGGCGCTCGCCGGGTTAGTGGCGAGAAGCGGCCTCGCCCCGATTCTATGCATGAACAAGCCGAGAATGAGAGACCTTTGGCGTTCAAGCGCGAAAGACGCCAGTCCAAAGCTTATCAAGGGCTCATTGATAAAGAACCCGTCACGAAGAGCCCTTTTAAACAGGTAGTCAGTACCGAAGAAGAGCATCAACCGCCCATCCCTCCCAAAGTGGCATTTACGCCAGCTCTAGCCCCGCCACTCGCGCCACCATCACCATCACCCCCCCCTTCCGCACCCCCTTCCCGATCAATCACTCCATCTCGCTCTTCGCTCGTGTCGAAACGTCTCCACGGGCCTCGAGCCGTGGACCAACCTGCATTGGACGGTAAACGACAGAGACGGAAAACGGTAACGTTCGATGAACGTTGCGATGTACTAGAGTTTGATCGAGACGAGGAGGAAGAAGAGAATCCCTTTTTTTCCTCCGACGAGGATGATTACGGTGAACCTGAACACCACGAGGAACTGGAGACGCATCACTCGCAAGGTCGCGACAACGCCGTGGACGACGATGGCGCAGAACAGCGTAATTCGGGGATCGTTGAACTTGTTGATACAGACCAAAGCAGCAACAGCATTGTCGGCAGTGTGATGCAACCTACCTCTCTTCCAGGACTAGGCATGCCCTCAACTCCCAGTCGCCACCCCTCTCTGCCCGCAGATATGGAGACAGAAGACGGGGTCCCGTACGGACGCAGCCATCACGCAGAGCGCGCGCGACGTCGAGCCAATGTATCATCTCCCGCAATGTCTGCCCCAGGCTTCCCCTTGCACCATTCTAGCCGATTCGTGCATGACTCTCCTTCGACACCCCGAACAGTGGATTCCTCGATGGATATATCTTCTGACTTAGATATTCCTCTTGAGAGGTCTACGCATGTCGAGCGCGCGCGCCAAGAGCACCAAGCGGATGAAGTTGAAGTGGACGTCAGTATGACGCCACCGTCACCGAGCCCAGCAAAGAAACCTGCACGCAGCGAGCACTCCAATCGAGATTATCTTATTCCACGCTTCGAATTACAATTGCCGAGAGATGAAAGCTCCCCCAAGATTAGTCATGGCAGTGGGTTTAGACGTCCCTTTCCATTTCTGACGCTGATGATTATGATGTAGCCTTTTCTTCTGCGGACCCTTTCTCTATATCAAACGTGAAGGAAGAGGTTGGCGAGCTGTCCTTTACCTCATTCGACGACCCTCTAGACCCTACAAATTTGTCTATCGGTCAGTCGGAGGTGTCCTTGTCGAATCTGGACTTGGAGGCAGAGCTTCAAATGGTCCTCAATCCACCACCATCTGACAACATGGATGCCGTCCCCAGACTGTTGGACCTTATCCCACGCAATGCGTCGTTCACAACGAGTACTCCTCCCCTTCCTAACCCTCACTCTTTCTCCACCTCCGGTTCATTCCATACCCCCGTCCCTGCCCCCACTCCTAGCATCACATCGCGCACGACGTCTCCTTCCGAGGCGATGCCTCGACTATCCGATTCCCTGCTCAACATCTCATCCAGACTCACTGGTTCTCCCGCCCTCAGGTCCGTATCCCCATCCATGCGGACAGGGTCTCCCCTGCGCGAGGTTGCAACCGCGCAAGAATTGCATAGCGAGTGTATGCCAAGGACGAGAATTAGCAGAGAGGATGTTCATATGAGGTTGATGCGGAAAAGGAGCATGGAAAGCCCGTTGGGATCACCTGCCCCTGGTTCCCCCGTACCCCATGCAGAGCCACTCGCAGCTGAGAAAGTGGACGGAAGGATAACCGATGGACAGAATAATGTCGCCTCAGATGTCGCAGGATCGGACAGGGAGGACGAGCGACGCTTGGACACGACGTCTGGCATTGTTGATATCAGTGCCGAGCTTGCGATCATCCAGACTGTCGAGAAGCGCACGATAAGTTCTGCTACTGTCAATGCTGACGGACAAGAAGATGTCGAACATAATGAAGAGGACACCACGGATGGTGATGCATGGCCTGCAATCGCAGATAACGATTCACTACCTACCCGACCATCAATAGCGAAGCCGCTTCGATCACAGTCTACACTACCACGGCCGCAGTCAAGTTTTGGTATGCTCGAGACAAGCTTCGATCTAAGTGGAAGCCTAGGGATGGGATTGCGAGAATCGATGGGATCCATCCAACTCGGCGAAATGCGGTCTGCCCTCGACCGACTTATGGACGATGTCAAAGGCAGTTCTGGCCCGAGCACCAAGAAGCCAAACGCACGCTCCCAGGTTCGGGCGGAGTTGGTGACGGAGGGTATCAAAGCCGGCCAATCCAGTGCCAATACAAGCTGTAACACCGGAGACGATAGTATGCAGACAGAGACCGACATGGATATCTCGATGGACGATTTTCGCAGCGCGCCTATATCACAGCCTTCACGACCCTTGCCGTTACCAATACAGCGCGCTGCGACGGATTCGGTTGTCTATACGGGACCTTCGTTCAGGAGTCCGGTGGAGGAGCAGCCTGCACCTGCTTCGCCAACCAAGGATGCCATTAGGGCAAGGGAGCAGTTGATTTTGGAGAAACGAAGGCAAGCGCGGAGGAGGGATCAGGAGGAATCGGTGGTCTACTATACACCACCCCGCCCAACGTCAATGCCACCGAGCGCTGATCGCCCGAGCCGGAGGCGTACTCGCAGTACTGGTGACGCCGGTGCGCTGACGAAGAGCGATTTGCTGCTCGATATTGGAATATCTGACACGGAAGAGGAACTTTTGGCGGATAGCATATCGAAGGAATTGCGCAGACTCGATCCTGAGCGTCGTCAGGGTGTAAGTTCTTTCCGAGGGGTGAAAAGATGTGATTTCGCTAAATGTATCTTGGATGACAGAATTACCGGGTCCGCGAGCATGAGGCTATTTTTGCCTCGGCAGATGCTGAGCAGGTCTCACACGCGTCATTTGCTGGGGATGTAAATAGCGGTAAGGCTTGGAAGGCTGTCAGACGCCCTTCTGACATGGTGCGTTTGACGTCGATGTCATGTGCCGAATACTCTAATGAAATCAGAACGAGTATGCTAAGCAGATTCGAGAGTATCGGTCTCAAGAAAAACCAGGAAAGGCACATGGTAAAGTCTTCATTAGAGGCGAGTATCAGTTCTTCCGTCTATCCGCATTTCCTGATTTCATTCTCCTCAGTACTCGGCGTGAAGGGTCTGAAGGTTCCTATACCGCAGCACGCCACGGCACTGACGTGCACGTTGAACAATGGCATCCACTTTGTCACTACACCGGAAACACGGTTGTCTTCTGATGCGCGCATCAACCAGGAATTTGAGTTGTATGTCAATTTTTGCACTCCTTCCATGCCAACTTACGTTTCTCCCGTCAAGGATTGAGCATAATAAGCTTGAGTTTACACTCACGTTGAAGATTCGACGCGATCCTCACATTGTCGCCCAGTTTAAAGCCCTCTCACCACCCCCTGTCCGGGCACCTCTGCCGCCGCCGCCGCCGCCTCCACCGCTGAAGCCCAAGGGTGGGATGTTCAGTTTCCTTTCGTCATCTCCGAAAAAGACGGTCGTGCGGTCCACTCCGCCTCCGCCTCCTCCCGCACCTCCGCACAAACTTCCGGATAATCTCGCTCGCTACCTGAAGCAAGACGGTACGCTTGCAAGAGCTTTAATTTCCTTTAAAGACATCGCAGCGCGATGTGACGTCCGTCTACTAGAGATTAAATATCCCTTGATTGGCCAGCGTTCCGAGAGTTCGGGAGGTGCCACGACGATGGAACTGGGAGAGATCGTTCTTCAGATGTTCAGATTACCGTCCCTTCCAGGTGTTACGTCCAATCAACTACCCCAGAGCATGGATGAATGTCTTCGCAGCCTCAGACATGTCGCTTGGCATAAAATCACCTACTTTGAGGGTACGCTGACGCAGAACGGCGGTGATTGCATGGTCAGTATTGCTACGGCTTGGTATCCATGTTGGATCTCACCAGCGTGTTTTCACAGACTTGGCGACGACGAATGTTTAGAGTAACTGGCGCTAATCTCATTGCGTTCAACGACGTGACGAAGAAAGCCATGGCCACAATCAACCTGAAAAAGGCCATTGCGGTGGAGGACACGCAAGATGCACGATTAGCCGCGCTTAGTCCTGACGGTCGATGTAGGGATGATTACCATTCATTGATTGCGGTGGAACGTTCCTTCAGACTTGTTTTCTCTTCTGAGCAGGATATTTTATTCTTTGCTGATTCAGACGAGGAGAAGGCGAAATGGTGTGCCGCTCATTATGGTCGCTGGACCCTCGCTAATCGGTGCTGTCCAGGCTGGAAGTCCTTCGTGCCCTGGTTGGTCACATACCACCGAATCCACTCTGGGCGGAGCTCATTTGGCAGCGTCAACAAGAGATAGCTGCACAAACCCAACCAAGTAGTTCAACATCATAGCTTGTAGCCATTGACGATGCAGTTCTCGAGTAGGTCCACTTCTTTCTTCTTTCTTTTTTTTGTCTTCTTGTCTGCCGCGCCCGGCGTTTCGTTTTCGCTTAAATATGCCGATTTCTTTCATCCTCGGACTTTGATCGTGTCTTCATGACCTTTTTTCTTGCTATGCTACGTACGTGGTGAGCTTTTGGTGACCAAAGGTTCCACATGCTGTTCCGTTTTCCTGTAAGACTATATAAGTATGTTTATGAATGCCACAAGCTCCGAAACCCGTGACAGGATGAGGGGATTGTCCGGAATTGTGAATATCGTCAATGCGTCATAGTTGATGTTTGCCGCTGTGATGACATTATTGGATTCACGCCGTTACTACTGTCAATCACAGGAATTCAGTTACTGCAGTGCCAAGTTCATAAGTATTGGCAACGAAACAAACGCCGTGTACGTTCAAATGACTTTCCCAAACTGGATTTACATAAAGTGTTCGAATGTTAAACCTCACTTTACTTGTAAGCTGCCAAAGTATCAGCACCCTGGGGTGAAGTCGGGTGTGTGCGTCACTGGTTTGAAAAATTGTTCAATTCGTCATTTCAGGTGTTCGAAGCCCTTTTCTACCAGTGATTCTGTTCCGAAAAAGTGCCATTCTGCTTCGTCGAAGTAGTCTCCCCAACAATCGAAGGCACAAGCATGACCGTAAGAACTTGAATATTCATCCTAGTAGTACCGCCGACTAGCTCGGCCATTTGATCATGGTCTACGGCCCCACACCACGCGACTCTCGACCGGCGAGTGACTCGGACGACCCGAGTTCTCGCTGACCGTTGGCACTGACAGACATCTCCCCAGCAGCCGTGCTCCACTTCAACAACGGCTGTTATGTAGTACTACTAAATATCGTCTTCCCCTGGCATCAACCCAGCAACAAGAACACGGCTACTCCTTCATATAGCCACTTTGGTGACGGATGTCACAGGAAAGGAGGGGGAAAAAGCTGGTTCGGGACTACGCAGCTCCCGGACAGTCTGTTCTGGTGACACTTGCGCACCTGTGTTTCCCAAGGTATATCAAATTTTTATGCGGTTGTCACCAAGAAGTTCAGGAGGAGTGTTTTAGGGTGGAACTCTTGTTGCCTTATGGGGACTACACACGCAGACCGTCAACAGGTGAGTTCAAGTTTTCTCATACAGATCTTACATGTGTGTGACAGGTAATGGGAACAAGATGCTCACGGCTATCTTATCGTGTTCTCAGCCTCGAGGCGATGTTTCCCCGGTAGAGCTTCATGAACCAACTGGAACATCGTTTGGCATATGCCTCTTCGAACTCAGCATAGATACTTTTTACCTTTGTGAAGGTACACTCCTCACGAGCGACGTACTGTGCGAAGTAGCACTAAGCATAGCAAGAGCGAAGGGGAGCGATCTCACAGCGGCTTGGATCCAAATCATACTTGTCTCCCTGGGTATGTTTGATATCCGGTTGGGGTTCATCAGGTGTACCTCGCCTAGGTTATAAAACCTCATCGTGGGCCAACCCGATTCTTTCCATCCCTCACACTCACGCCCCACGATGTCTACCAACAAAGTCAAGCTGGAAGCCCTCTTGAAGTTGATTAACTCGGCAGCTCGGGTGGCCATTGAAGAATATGAGAAGGCCGGAGATGATGTTCCCTCTATTGACTCAACTGAGCCTCACCCATTGGATAACGCTATTGACCAAGTCGCCCTGAAGAGTGCCATTAGGACACTCGAAGGTGCATGTGCCCAGCTGTGCACCACCCTTGCACCCCCTTCGCACACCGCCATCAACGTGCGTCATATCTGTCCCCTTCTTAACACACCAATACTAATAACCATCACTCCTAGCTTGTGCAAGTATACGATTACGCTTGCGTCCGTGTTGCTCTCCAAGAGAACTTTACCGATGTCCTCGTGAATCATCCAAAGGGCATCCATGTCAACGAGCTATCGAAGATTACCAAAATAGATGCAAAGAAGCTGACACGTATGATGCGTCTACTAGCCACCAGAGGTTGCTACAACGAAGGTCGGTCGCGTCGTATGTTGGTTAGAGCTATTCCACACTCATCTTGCCTTTCAGTGGAGACCAATATCTTTGCAAACAACCGCCTTTCCCTCATTCTCCACAGCGAGAACCCAGTCCGTCACATGATCAGCCTTCACGTTGAAGCAATTGCGAAGGGAGCCGCTGTGTTGTATGAAACTTTGAAAGACTCAAAGACCGCTTCCTCTGAGGACCCTGACCATGCCCCCGTCATGTATGCCAACAATAAGGAGGGTATCACTGGGACATTCTTCGACTGGATGAGACAAGAGGTGACGAAATATTCAGCTCGCGTGCAATCAACTCATATCTCATCTCATGTTTCAGGACGCTCGACGAGAGGTATGTTGCGAGGTACCCTTTCATACCTCCAGGAATCGAACGATGTGATAGAGTTACCACCGATCAATGAGGGGGCTGAACGGTATCATGGGTTCTCTCGCGGTCCTGACTCGTGGGTACCATCGGTGTGATCCGAGTAGTCAACTGACCGTTCACCCAGATTTCCCCTTTGAGAAATATTCGACTGTTGTCGACGTCGGTGGGGGTATCGGAGCCTTTTCGCTTCCTCTCGCGAAGACACACAAACACATCCAGATCACGATCCACGATTTGCCGGAAGCGCTTGTCCAGACTCGAAGCGTGAGCATCCTGCTTCGAAACCATACGAAGGAATGGTCTAATTTATTGCAAGGTCTGGGCAAGAGATTGCCCCGATGCAATCCAAGAGAACCGAATTGAGTTCGCTGAGCTCAACTTTTTCACACAGATTCCCATCAAGGGCAAAGACATCTACTACGTGAGTCTCCGTCTGTTGTGCCATGGCGGCGTGGGCCTCTCACGATGTCTGATGAGATGGGATTTGGTAGCTCCGCAACATCATCCACGACTGGCCCGATCACGAGTCGGCTCTCATTCTTCGCAACCTTCGTCAAGCTTTAGGGCCCCACAGCCGTGTCCTCATCCGTGAGTCGAGACTCTTCGGTGTCAAGCGGGTCGTGCTCACGTCCCAACAGACGACTACGTTCTTCGCGAACTCAGTCGTAAACAAGCAGAAGCCGAGGCTGCGTCCCTCGGCACCGTCGTGGTCGGTATCTCATAGTTCGGTTCTACTTGACACACGTTCTGAGCATCCATACTAGGCCCCTGAACCCATGCTTCCCAACTTTGGTGTTGGCAACATTCGTATGTATCAGCAGGATCTGACAATGTGGATCGCGCACAACGCCAAGGAGCGTACACTGAAGAACTTCTTGGAACTTTCGTAAGCGGAATGATTTGATGGCTAGGCTGGGAATGCGTTGACACCGGGCCCTATACAGGACTGCAGCTGGTCTGAAGCTTGAGAAAGTCTGGGACCTCGCAGAAGCGTGTGTCCTGGAATTCTCGGCTGCGTGAGACTCTCGAAAACTATATCATTGGAGCAGCCCTTATCTTAACTGTGTGTTCATCCACGCGTGCTAGTTGCATCCATGGACTGTGGGGGGTAGGGGGAATTCCATATCGTGGCTCATTGGTGCAACACCTATGGTAGTTGTGTGTTCATCCACACATACTATTTGCACAAATGGATTGTAGGGAGTATATACGAGGGAGTTCACGACGGCGATTGCACACATCCACATCATGTATTGTATCCAATCCAAACAGCAAAATCACGCCATATCGACAAATCTGACATCTTGAGATCCTAAGTGCCATGATCGTGTGGGTATTACCACAACGTCTGAAGTAGTTTCCATACTTTCACCACGCCGGTTCCGATACTGCGGTAAGAACAAAGCAATTAGCCTTCTTTGGGCCAACCTTCCCGTTCTCACGTACTTTGCTTGTTCAACTTGGTGCAGCGAAACCCACCGTGCTACGCCAGCAGCAGAAACCTTCCCAGCCTCGGAATCCTCGGATACCTCCAAGTGTTTTCGGTTGCTTTTCTGAACCGCCTTGTTTCTTCCCTTCATCGGCAAGTCAGACTTTTGTCGCAGTTTGGGAGGTTCGTCTCCTCCGCCTTTCATTAGTACCCATTGGACACGGTACGTTTTCCGAATGTGTGAGAAAACATGGACGACGTCGCCCGCGGGCTTGACGTGCACGATCCGCATTGCCCCTTGTGCACTATCCTTGTCCTTATCATCCCCGCTTTCCAACTTCGAGCGACCCTGCAGACTCGATGCCGAATATAGACGCAAAGGTGGATCGACGAGCAAGTCCTTGAGAAGGCTGTTGGGAATCTCGGCCACTTTGGCTGCGGTCGCAGACGCACCCGAGATATTGGGAACCGTTGGGAACTCGTGGAGTCCTGCGAGAAGTCCTGAGGGTCGAACGGTATTAATTAACTTCTACTACCCCGGGCGTACGTGGAAAAGCACGTGTGTCTGATCACGAGATGGGTACTGACCTCCTTCCGGCCGGCGGACGAGCAAGAAGAACCGCTCGCTGTCGTCTGCCGTGCGCCATTCGATCGCATTGACGGAGTCGAGTTCCTCGCGTGCTTTCTTTCGCTCGACTTTCATGGGGTAGATGGTGACGAGAGCCGTGTCAGGCTCGTCCGCTGGGAGGGGATCACAGAGGGTGCACAACTCTTCAATGTCTGCCACTTCCATAACTGGGTCCTGTCGGGGAGATCATTGAGAACGATACAAACTTGCAAACGGAAAAAGTTCTTTTACGGAATCGGGCTGTGTTTGTTGGTATGCGCGACACCAAGGTTGCAGAGGGCAGTCCCCACACGCAGGATTTTTGACTTTGCACACAGTACTCCCCAGCTCGATGAGTGCCTGATTGACATCGCCTGGACGCGACGAACCCTCCACAAAAGCTTCTGCGCCAGCCCACAATATGTCCTGAGCCTGCTTCCCTTTTGGCGGAGCATGTAGTGCCAAAAAACGTGCAAGTAGTCGAACAACATTCCCATCCAGCTAGCAAGTCCACTGTCCGTCGAGACACCAAGTTCGAAAACGATCGGAAGACTTACTACGGGAACACATTGATTGTATGCGATAGAGCAGATTGCGCCAGCGCTATAACGACCAATCCCGGGTATCTTTGCTTGCATATCCTTGGCATTGTCTGGAAGTCGACCGCCGAGTTCCTTGACCACTTTCTGCGCGCCGCTCAGTAAACGGGCAGCACGGGAGTAATAGCCGAGGCCTTTCCATAGGCTGTTGACAGTGTCGATGTCCGATGCGGCGAGGTCTTTGGTGGTCGGGAATCTTAACAATGTGAAAGCGAGGTTCGACAGCGAGCATGCAGAGAGGGAAATGCACGCACGTACTTGGCCATCCAATTGTTATAGTAGGGTATCACAGTCGCCACCTGAGTCTGCTGCAGCATGACTTCTGACA
Organism: Boletus rex-veris; assembly: GCA_038088795.1. NCBI lineage: Eukaryota > Fungi > Basidiomycota > Agaricomycetes > Boletales > Boletaceae > Boletus > Boletus rex-veris. The sequence goes on from JBBPJQ010001174.1 coordinate 11,828, forward strand.
CCCAAACCTATCATGGGGACATCAATGGACATCATGGGACGACGGGAAACGTAGAGGACGACGAACCTCGTACGCACGCTGCGCTCTGCCCTCCGCATCCAGTGATCCATCGAACGGCTTCCGCCAGGGCATCCTCCGGACTTCGTGTATTTGCCCATACCAATGCAACAACGCCTCTCGAATTGGCTCGACGCCAGTGACAACGTGCCAGGACGTTGGATGTGTAGCTTTTAGAGTGCTCGTGCTTGGTCCTATACCTTCTTGTGCGATGGTGATGGTGCCCATGGCCGTAGCGGATGGGCGAGTGCGCTTCGACGTGACTTTACGCGCCTGACGCGTCTTTTTGCTCTGGGGTTTGGGTGCCTCGCAGTACGATCCATCGGTCGCTTCTAGGAACTTGCTGACGTCGGTGTCGGTATCGGTGTTGGTGCGAGTCCGTTTACGTTTGGGCATGGTTTGGCGGCTTCAATTGAAGCAGCTCTGTTACAACTTGAATTCAATACGAGCGCTGTCCACTTGAAGTCTTGAACGAAATATGTACGTGCCAGCAAACCAGGGACAATGGTGGCAAGTATGAAGTGTCCTTCGGCTTCAACCGGCGATTACATAGTCATTTTCGAGAATTTTATTGATGGAATGGGAAATGACACTGAGCGATTCAACTGCAGGGCAGCATACAGAATACCGTAGGT
>JBBPJQ010001175.1:0-12514 GCA_038088795.1 Boletus rex-veris
GCCTACCTACCACGCCAACTCACCGCGTCACCGAGGACGACTGAAAACGCGACCTAGAAAGTCAGAACCACGAAATGGACTCACCATGTCACCAAACGCGTCGAGGCCAAATCGGGCGAATCGGACGTGCTGTACACGTTGTACATGGACCATAGGTATTGTGTAAACGATCCCAGGGTGCAATGAGTCGATCAAGGCCAGCGCGCGCACTTAGACAGCGCAGCGTTTACACCAGCCGCGACTTACCATATACGACACCGCGCGCACGCACACCATCCAGACACGCCGTACACTCATTTCGGACACGATTACCGCTCATTTATTGCTAGGTATTATTTCTTTTGATTTACCTTCTGTTTCTTCCGTGCACAGGGTTCCCACCAAATCGACCAAGGATGAGAAGACGTCACACTGATTGATCTCGACAACATGGTGACTGGTGACGAAGAAGTGGAGGGGTATGATTTAATGCGGGCGTAGACGACTCGGAGCCCGCCAAATCGTCGGAAGACGAGAAGCTGTTGGCACTGCTGACCGGCGATGAAGGGGGCTAGTATGATTCAATATGGGTCACGGTGTAGACGAGTACATTGTTTTCTGATTGCGTACGGATGTATCAAAATGTATACATTGCTTCAAAATCATATTTTCAAAGAGGCACTAAAAAAAACGGATGGAATAATACACAATGGTGTGCATTTGCAAACATTTGTGCGCAATTGCATATTGAGGGTTTTCCTGATGTTATCGATTACTCTCTACACTCTCTACTGTTCCAGGAGTGACGGGCCGAATAGTGGCAGTTGAATCGGAAGGGTAGGTTTGGCCCAAATACTAAAAACCTTCTCGAGATTCATTCATTCGTAGGGGCCCATGAGATTCTCATTTACGTCTGGCCAGCCGAGCGTTACATATTATGTTCATATTGGTAATACATCAACATCGTACAAGCTAGCCCATCCATGTGTCACTGCTACGTCGGCGGGACCACCTGATCATCCAGATCGCCCTGAAAATTGTGTGGTACACATAAAATATTGGCCATAAGAGCCTTCGCATGATGTAGTGTCTCCCAAGATGGAAAGAACTGAGGGGATTGAGCACTACGACAAGCCACCCAGTGCCAAGGGTCAGAGCGATCGTCGCCCCAACATACTAAGCCAGAGTTCCGGTTGTACGAGGGTCTATCTCCCTCACGTGCATGCAAAACACGCGCTGCACAATAGTAAGGTTTTGTGAAGATGGGCCAAGGTGACAAACTCACTGCAGCTAAAAAACAAGGGAAGATGACCTTCAAGAGTTTCGCGAACTGTGTTGTGCTTGTCAGTCGGCCAGTGGTACAGGAGAACAGAAAAACCAAAAATGCTTGCCGCCACAAGGCTATTGCCTTTCCTCAGCAAGGCCGGCAACCTCTTGAACATATCGGGCTTGGTAATGTTAGCGGCGGCTCAGCTATGATAACAACGGGTCAAAAGAGAGTCAACGATATATGGACGTGACGAACCAAATGCCCGACTCTCTGAATCTGATCAGAAAACATCGATATCTGTTCCTCCAATCTGCTGATGTCGGAGAGCAGATTAGCAACAGAGATCCGCCGAAAACATGCGCTCTCGATCACTGATTGGTTTGGCACCGGTCACTGGGTTTGGTGTAAGTTCCCGACAAATGCAACTGATTTACGGAAATGCTCGAGTAATGCCTGGTAGCATTACATGTGGGTTTGCAAGTGATGCAATTCTTGCGAAACTTTTACTGAGACATTCCCTATGGCATCGCTTTCCTGGAAGAATCGCAGTGATTAAGGATGAGCGCAAGGGGCGATCTTGTTTAGACGAGTCTGAAGGCTAATGGGCGAAGCGAACAAGCCTGATATGTAAAGTGACGCATGATGCAGGCAAACATGCGGTAACAACATGTGGACAACAATCTGGGTCAGTCCAAAAGCAGAGGTACAGCAACGGCGTTCCTCGGGCCAGTCAATTATGTGGCCTGGAGACTTGGTCATAGCCACTGCTTTTCCGGTTCCAATTTTTACTCACTGAGGTCCTGTATCGCACCAAGAAAGAAAAGTTGACGGTGTATGCGTGCCAGTCCAAAAATAACAAGTAGATGATCAAAGGCGCGGTTTTGGCGGCGTTTCAACTTGTTGCGGTGCATGAGCGCCGGACCCCCGGACGGACGAGTTACGATGACCGAGAAAATTGGCGAAGACGTACCAGAAGTAATTGTAATAGATTCGCCTCGTGGTAATTACGCGTACACCTTGTTCCGCAGCGATTGCCATCGTCATCGCCATAGGCCATCGATGACGACGACATTGGAGCTCGTCCAGCGTGAGAGTGAGCGGTCGTCGCTCATTGATCTCCCGCCGGAGCTCCTCACAGCGATATGTGCCTTTGTGGGCTGTCCGACGGTCGTTCGGTGTCGTCTAGTTGCGTCGTTTATCTTTTTCTTGCCAAGGTCCTAGGTCGACTCACGGCTGGGCGTTGACTATAGGTGTGTCGACGACTGAGAGACGTCATTGATGGGTCGCTCGAGCTGCAGTACCAGACCGAGCTCGTGCGGGACGGGATGATCGATGAGGGTCTGATAGTAGGCTCTCAGAGTCTGTCCCGCCCGTTCTCTCCCACTCAAGCCCCATCTCAATCTGAAACTCAGACTCGATTTGAAACTCCAACTTCAACTCACGCTCATGCTCACACGCAGACACTCGCTCTTGCAGATCACCCTACCACACATCTCACGACGTCCGATCGCCTCGCGCGTCTCCGTCAGCTCCGAAAAGCATGGTCGACGCTGAGCTGGACGCGTTGCGTGACGGTGCCAATGCCCGGACCTTGTTGCGCCTACGAGCTCGTCGGGGGTGTATTTTGCAAGACGCAGCCGACCGTGCGTAAGACGAGGGGTGGGTTCCGGGGTGCGCTGATCGGGTGGCCTGGGTTTGTGACCACGGGACACGGCGCTCAAGGCGACATTCAGGAGGAATTGGAAACGACCCACGTCCTCGGCTCGCGTACCCTGTGTGCGACGTGGCTCCCGGGAACGCACAATCCAGTGCGTACGGCCGTGAGAGACGACTTGGGGATTCCGACGCGTGATTTTGCGATGGACCCGTCCCAGGATTTGATAGTCTTGTTCAAGGGTGGGGAGGATGCTGGGTTGTACGTCTCTGCCTCTTCCTCTCCTTGTGCGCTCGATTGACAATAGATGACGACGATCACAGGCCAATGGCAGTCGTCTATCCTGGCGTGCTCGAGTTGCACATTCGGACAATGTCGATGAATCAGACGCATCCAGAGGCGAGAGTGCCAGTGTTGTGCACGCCCGTGTTGTACCCCGTTACGAGCGTATTCGTTCAGATCGTCGACGACGTCGTGGGGATAATGCACTGCGTCGATTCTTCACGACCGCGGATTACGATATGGAATTGGAAGACGGGACGCCTTGTCGTGGTACGTCTACACTCTAATACTATTCTAACTCTTTGTGACGCCTGCGGCAGGACCGGGCCAGCGGTAACCTCCCACTTGGTACATGGGACTTTTCGTTCATCCATAGCCGTGCGCTGTTCGTCACGACCGGCAGTGGGAACGGGTCCCTCGAGCTGTTTACCTTTACCTGCGATCGCGCCGACGCCGATGCCAACGCCGACTCGTCTTCAGTCCCATCCCAACCACAACCCGAATCCACATCACCGCTCGTCCATGTCGCAACCCTATACCTCCCCCCCGTCCGCCCTTCGGTGCGCATGCTGAGCATCGGGACACACACGGGCCCTTTTGTGGCCGGTTGTCCAGCCGACGCGTCGTTTACCTCGTCTAACGAGGACCGGATCTACGTGTTGACGGTGCAGTATGTACATTTGCCGACGGTGGACGGGCCGAGGACGCGTCCGAGGGTGTGTGTGTTTGTGCATCAGCGAATGTTGGAGAGGTATTTGGGGATGGGTGAGTGTGCGAACCAAAAGGGCGTTGCGATGGCGAGTTCAAATGTGGGTTCGGATGCCGGAAGAGGCGCAGGGAGTGCGGCGATAGAGGTGCCTTGGTCAGAGTGGGGACAGACCTATGCGCGGATGTTGCCCCATGTGGGCATGTTTCAGTGGTTGAGGTGGGTTGTCGATCTCTGTTGTACTTTGGACGCGTGCACGTCGCGTCGATGCTGATGCATAATTTTTTGGTTCGGATGGTACACAGATACGTCCATGGACAGCGGGTGGTGATGCTCCTCCCCACGTTCAACTCGAACAAGAGCACGCTTCAAGTGCTCGACTTTAACCTCCGGCGTGTCTTTGACGACGATAACACTAACACCTCCAACGAGTATTCACATGAGGATGGACACGAGAACGGGGACGCAGATCCATCGCTCAGTAAAACCATTCTCGAACGCGTCGACTACTCCACGCGCATCATCATGCCGGGCATCTTTGTCGACCCAGTCGAGAGCGGGTTGCCCTACCTCGAAGCGCGCCGGGAGGTGGAGGGCAATTACTCGGGGGTGATGATCGACGACGAACGGTTGATCGCGCTCAAGGTGCGTCGCTGACGCTCTCACTGACGTCTTTGACGATGACGATTGATCGTGGTAAACAGTATCCGGCGTTTCTGACGGGGGATATGAAGGAAGTGGACGTGTACACGATGTGATCGTGATAACAAGGTTTTTGCACTAATCACCGTTGAATCTTGGTGAGTACGACTGATGATTTTTGACCATCTTGGACACTGTAGTGTTCTTGCAGTGCTTTGGTCTCGCTTTTGCTTGTATTGCTTTTGTGTTGTACTATATAGGCTAAGCTTGTGTACTGTACATGTTGAAATCTATATCTATTTGCCATGAATGTCCCTTAACTTTGATTCTTCCTGCTACCATGAACTGAGAAGCAGCACCTGCTGGAATTTAAGGGGGGTGGTGATTGCACCGTAGTTCACCTCTTATCTTAGACATACTATGCTCTCCCCAATATTCATACCTCGAGGCCTCATCCCTGCTCGCTTGTGTTAACCTGCCCCCCCCCAGGCCACTAGACCATTATATTTGTTCCACCTTGATAGACGCTATTATATGCTGATATACCCTTCTCCCACCCTCGTTCCCAGCCCTTGGAGTCCTCAGTATAAAAGGTCATTTGTACTACAGTCACCAATAGAGGAGTTGATCCAGTCTATTTGCATGATTCTTGTTGCCTCTTGTTCATCACAGTGAGCAGCAGCTACATCACTGAAACCTCAAGACCATGCTATGCCATTGTTTGGATGCCAAATAGAAGCCAAAAATACTATACACTTTGTAGTCCTGCTGGAATCGCACAGTAACTTGAATGTCATCAACATATTTCGTTGAGTGATCCATCACTGAAAATACTCTATTCAAAGGTAGGTGCACTATCATGTCTTTATGATTAGCCTCACTGATGTGTCGCTCATTGGAATTGAACTGTCTGTTCAGTATCATGATGCATGAGCACAATGGACTTACAACATCTGCAAAAAAAAAGATGTCTACATTGGCCGATGTCATCTACATAGTACTGGTAGCGCCTATCAACATCCCCCTGTTACATAGGCTACTGTAGGCTACTGTGGCACAATATTACATAAGTGTCATGTCACACGATGCACTGACATCATTGACTGTAGTCAATGTAGCACACTGTTGTAATTGGTAGGCTACCATACTATGGCTCAATCCAACCAAACAAACAGGTCACAAACCATCTGTATTGCAATGTAGTATGTACATACACAATGTTGTTGAAAACGATATGTATCTATGCAGTGAAAAAACGGCTCACTCATCTCACTGCTCGTCCTCGACATCATCCATGGGATCATGTTGTCATTGTCGTTTCAGTGGCACAGGTGGTGCTACCGTGCTGGCACTGTTGTCGTTGTCTGTCTTTTCATGGTGGTGGTGGTGGTGGGGACATGTTGTTGTTGTGTTGGTGGCACGGGTGGTGCTACCATGCCGGCGCTGTCATCATCATCTGTCTTTTCATGGTGGCGGTGGTGGGGACACATTGTCGTCTGTCTTTTCGCAGCGGTGGTGGTGGTGATGGAAACACGTTGTTGTTGTCATTTCAAGTTTGGTGGCATGGGAGTGCGGTTGCAGCGAGAAGGTGAGGGTGGGTGCGGCGTCGTTGTGTGGGGTGGTGGTCACAGCATCGTGCTGTCCAGTGGTGGTGGTGGCATAATGCCACCGCCCCGGCGCCATTGTTGTCTTGCAGTAGTGGTGGTAGTGGTGGTGGTGACACATTGTTGTTGCCGTTTCAGTGGCATGGGGGTGGTGGTCACGGCATTGTGCCGTCCAGTGGTAGTGGTGGTGAAGACGTCGCGTTGTCGTCATCAGTGGTGGTGGTGGTGGTGGACATTGTTTCGGTGGCATGGGGGTGGTGGTCACAGCGTCGCGCCGTCCAGTGGTAGTGGTGGTGACAGACATCATGTCGTCGTCATCAGTGGTGGTGGTGGTGGTGGCAGACATCATATCGGTTGTCATCATTGTTGTTGCATTGGTGGTGATGGTCACAACGTCACGTTGTTGTTGGGGTTTGGGCAAGTGAAAATTTGATTGTGACTGTGACACTACACTGTCACAGAGTATTACATTTAGGGCAAGTCATGGCTGGCCTTGTTGATACTGCGCTGAAACGACGACGCCATGTCACCACCTCACCAGTGTCACCACCACCTCAACCACCACCTCAACGATGACAATGACGCCACCGCCGCCATGTCACCACCACCACTGCACCACCACCACCACCATGATGCCGCCATGCTGTCACCAACAAATCCTGACCAACAGTTGCCAACGAGGACCTTCAGACCCCCTGCAAACAGCAAGACACCCTCCCTTCCGTCACGTCCCATACTAATATCCAAAGTGCTTGGGCCACCAAATGTCTCTCGACCCCTCTCGCGAAACTAGACAATGTCAACATCAGCCACATTTGCAGTGCACCACCACAACGATGATGCTGCCGCCGCCATGTCACCACCACCACCATGCCCCCCATGTCAACAACAACCACAACGGTACAGTGGAATCATGTAGTTGTTCAGGCCAGTTGTGCGCTCATCGATTTTGTCTATCTCGCTCAGTATCATTCCTTCAGCCTTTCAACCCACACTCCATGATTGCTTCGACTGTTTTAGCAACATCTGTTGCAATAGCGTCTACCCGATGTAGACACCGGGTAGAGGGAATCTACTTTAGGGCATTACCTTTGGAGGAAGTTACTCAGAGATGATAGCGGTTAGAGATCAAGAGAGTTAGTTTATTATTCAGACTCAGCAGAGTCTTATATACTACTATTTACTGATTATATAAGCAGGTCACGTGACGTCAAGTACGTGTCCTTTCAACAGATAAGGGTCCTGTACCCTTGGTCAATACTACTATCATAGTCGGCTAGTTGGTCCGACTCTTCCTACAAATGGACTCGTCAGTCCTGTCCGTACTTGGCTAGCGTATAGCCAATCGGTACCTATAGGTTCTCTTCCCTCTTTATCTGGACCTCGTAGTCCGATGGGTTGTACTCATTAGGATCGTATGATCCGGAGTGGAGTGCTTCTTCCAGTACTAGGTGGAAGAGGTCCGGAAAGGTGATGCCTGATGAAGGGCCGGCGATGGGAGAGCAAGGTGGGGATGCCGGAGGCAGAAGGCTAGATCTTCCTGCGATCATGTACTCATAGATGTCGGAGATACGGTAATAAGGCACTACCAGAGTGCGGGGTCAATGGGATTGCGTAGCGGCTGATCAATAACTTACTTTGGTTCTATCAAGCGAGATGGTTGGTGATAAGGTGGCGATGGGGTCCTGGAGAGGTTAGCTAGACCTTGGCGGTTAGTATAGTCTTGTTCTAGTGAAATGACCAGAACCCACCTAAGGGTCTAGCGTCTGAAGACAAGAGTACTAGCATGAGCGGACTGTTGGCAGTTTCTGGGAAAACTCCAAGAGAATAAGACTGGAGAGTCTTGTACTACTTGGCTATGGTATTTATACTACTAATACAGGTGCACAGACCATGCAGTGCTTATCTACATATACCATACTTGTACATGAGTTGGTACCACTGGGTACCATGAGGCGAACATGAGTTACAATGGTATTGGAAGATAAGGATACTTAGGATGACATGTGTTGAGCACAGTATGTGACACATGTAAGTCTAGAGTGTGTGTCACATGACCATGGGAAAGTTGCAAGTGTTCCCAAACCATTCGTAAATGGTTCGTCAACTGTTCTTAGGGGCTAATTCCAGTGTGCAGTAAATAACTAGTGAATGAGAGTCAGGAAAAATAGGGAAAAATAGTAGGAAAATTGGGGTGAGTGGAATGCAGTGTAACAATTTCAGAGGTACGTCCTGAATGGCAGCTACGGTCTCTATCAGTGCAGCCACAGCAACGGGTGTCAGAGCAGGGATGGATATAGTGGGGATGACAGGGCCAGGTTCCGCCCCGGTAGACATGGCAGCAACAGGTGAAGCTTCATCCTCAAAAAGATAGTAGAACTCACAAGCGTTCGAAGTGATATTGCATAAACAACAGATCTTGTGTTTCAATCCAGTGCACTGGCGAAGCGAATTGGTAGGATATCCACAAGGATGGTGTACACCAGTTTCTGATGTTGTTTAGGAGATGCCCAACTTTCCTGGTCCTATTTTTTGAGGACTTTGTCAAGGTGAGGCGAAGACGTTTGGTCGTAAATTAGCTGCGCATATTCCTTGGTGACATCAAACAGTCTGGCGACCAAGTTTGGGATATATTTCCCAACCAATATGTTAGGGTTGAGGAGGGGGGGATTAATCTTTCTGAACAAATCTGACATAAGAGCATCTTCAATATTGCACAGTACAAGCAAAGTCGACAAATTCACAGGCCCTGAAGGGCATGACGCCTGCCCACAAATACCTAGAGTGGAAGGGCACATCAATACCAGAAAGAGCAATTGTTGCAAAACCACATTCAAGTTTGATGTATCCCTCGGACTCTTGCAGTTCTTTAGCGTGATCAGACAATTCTGAGTGATGTCACACAACATCTCTTTCACCACGAAGGTCTTAGTAAGCTGCATCTATTAATTCAAATTATGTTTTCCCTCAATCCTAAGGGGAATCGTACCTTGGCAATGTCAATCTTCTGGATTTTCAGATAGTTTAAGACATTCAAGGTCATCGTCTGCAATGCAACTCCCCCACACTAACATATTGTTGGCCCTGAGACCGTTCAGTGGGTATATATTTGAGAATTCGAGTCAAGGACCTACCTCAACATTGTAGTTGATGATTTCAAGGAGGGTGCTTCATACTATCAACAACTTCACACAATGCCACGACTGTGAAAGTCTTCGAGATGCGGCTGGGATTCACAGCACACATAGCGCAACTGGAGTGGTTGTGGGCATCGCATTCAGCGGCATGCTGCATGGTGATGCCATGGAAGAACAAGATGCCGACCTGTGTGGAAATATGGAGAACATCAGCAATGGAGGCAAGTGCAGAATACTCTCCAAGCGAGTGACCGGCGAAGGACGAGCATTCCAGAGGCTTTTCCACAAGCTTAGCAGTAACGTTGCCCAAGATTTCTCTGATAGGTTCATCCTTCACTGTTGAATGTTTGACTGCAATGGGACCTTGCAAAATGCACACATATTGGGGATCTTGGTTGAACACAACTTCAATATCCTCCGCAGTCCACAGAGAATCCTATAGGGACCTATAATTAGCTGCAGATAATCATCAATGTTATGCAATGCTGACCTTTTTGAACCAGACCTTGAAATTGGTGTTGAGAATAGGGATAAAAGGCACTGGCTTCTGCCCGGGATGTTGGGAAATGGTGAGGAAATAGGCATGGTCCTCTGCAGCAAGAAGCTGGCAGGTGGCATTAGAGTACTTCATGAAGAACGTGTTAATGAAAGTGGAGAGTCTGTCAAGCTCAGTAAAGCTTTGCAGGATGCTGAGTTTAGGCCCACTGTCTACACCCGCGAAGTGTGCTTTGACGTGCCTCAGCCAGTTGCTGGTCAAGTTGCGCAAGCTGAGGTCAATCCAGCAGCTTTGATGAGCAATATACATGAGGCGGATCATCTGAAGTGTGACCTCCTCATAGGTCATATCACCAATGTCGAGAGCAACACTACCATCTTTCTTCCATTCAAACCATGGTTCCACAAAATCCTTGTTTAACCTTTCAATAATCTCGGCTTTGCATTCAGCCAGCCATGCAGTGCATTTCTCCTTTGGCAAATTGAAGACACTGTCGTCAAACTCTTCCCAAAGTTTGACTGCATGGGTAGCAATCTTATGGATGGGTTCACCCAACTCTGAACAGATGGTAAGGACACCACTTGTTGGTTTGATGTAGGTGTTCTCCCATCCTTTGTCACAACTAGTGAATAGGAAACTGTCAAATGGCATGGGTTGCATATCGTAAAGGTCCTCTGACCAATCACCCATAAGGTATGGCCAAAGATCATCGGCCCACCAAAACCGGAGCCTCCAACAAGGATAAGGTTATCTTGCTGACGAATCGAACTATATGTCCTCAGGATAAGCATATGGAAATCCTCATACAAGTGGTGTCCTCCAGCATGACCACCAGTCCACTGAAGAATGATAGGAAAGTCGGGGTTGGCAGCTGCAATGTTGACTACCTCCCACAGACCCCGACTTGAAGGAAACATTTCTAATGCCTGCATTGCATGGACCACTGGTAATTTCAGCAGCCTTTTCGGTGCTAGGAACACTTGGCTTCCAATTCCCCTTGTGACAGGAGATGTGCCATAAGGGCTTGCCTATTGAAGGTTTTTGCATTGCAAGTGATCAGGGATTGATGTACAGAGAGTTCAGAGTAAGCCCAATCCCAGGGGGTATCTTGTGTTGAATCTCAGCAACTTTGGCGCAAAGTGCTGCTGCATTGTAGTGACCACCGCCCACAAGTTCAACGTGATAAACAGCTGAAAGGATTGCAGAAACAAAGCCAGCCTCAATGGTGGTGAGCATCATACCTGCAACTATAATCAGAGCCTTGCCGAGCAATCGAGAGAAAGGTATGTTAATGTGAATCTTTCTGTCGCCAAAGCAAGATGTCAGTATCACAATCGACTATACAGTGATTTTTATACCTTGTCTTGATCAGCCTTGGCACATACTTCTTGCTCCACCATTCCATGCTGGACGTCTTCCGTATTGAATAATTCGGCCTTGCCATGACCTTTGTCACCGAGTATAATGACCCAGATTCCATGCCCTTGCAGATTCTGGAAAGGCGGTCCCAAGGTCCCAGTGAATGAGTGATGTAAAGATCTGGTTACATAACAACCAAGTGATCGAGGTCATGTTCTCACACATGTCAGAATCTTCGAGGGCATTCAGCGAACATCAAACACAAACCCACACATACACTCACCATCCTCAGTGTTGAAAACTGGAATCCCAAGTTCACCAGGGGTCCATAATTCTTCACCACCCAGATCCTCATTATGGCATAACTTATCTGCAGCACTTGCCAAGTAGGAACTATGGTAGGGTGCATTGACAACCAAGAAACGAACACTGAATGTGGGCTTTCTCTGCGAGTAAGGGACTTTGCTTTGGTCCTATCCGCTAGGGGCTCGGACCTTCCTCAAATTTGTCACCAAGCCATACAATGCGCGAGGGGGTCCCATGACCACAAATTTCTTGGACCATTGTAAAGAGAAACCGATAACTGAGAACTCGGGGGTAAGTGTCTGTTCATTGCCTCAATATGTGGCTGTAGCATGAAAAGTGCAAGACCATTCACCGACAATATAGGTGAAGGCTGGCCCTTGCCACCCTTGATGGCATCTTGAACAATGCTGGGCTCAAGTGCCAACACAGGAAACACTTCTTGACCTCGCATGCCACGCCAAAATGTGAATGACTTTCTTGGCATTGGTATCAAAAGAATCGTAAGATGTCGAGGCAGATATAGCGATAGCAGAGAGAATGCCCTGCAAGTGACCTGTCACACCAGCAATGTGATCACAAATTTGACCTGGGATGGGGCCCGAGGCACGGCAAACAACTAAATATTGTATGCGCTATGCCAACCCACTGGAGGAAGCGATATGGGAATTGATGCAAGGTATGCGACTGGTGGGCGAGGTACTGCCCAGAGAGCCACAAGGTAACATCCATGCCATAATTGAAGCCCAACACTTGATGTGCTACGACAAGTGGGACAAATATCTCATTCATGATTGCTGTGATTAAAGGTGAAACATATGGTTTGTAGGTGTAACAGCCGCTATTACCCACCATACCATTTTCCTACACTTTTCCTACATCTTCCTTTCATTAACCGTATTAGCCCCTATAACCCGGACACTACCAGATCGTCCTCAATAACCCTTGCAACACTTTATCTTATCAAGTCACATGACTTCTAGTCACATGTCTAGTCACGTGCCAGTCACATGACCTTATCTCTCTTATCTCGGCTATGCAACACATGTTATCCTCATGCTCGCCTGCACGCTTTCCCTTTG
>JBBPJQ010001176.1:0-12508 GCA_038088795.1 Boletus rex-veris
AGGACTCACACTTAAGTGAAGCCTTTGTTTGCTAGGTCGCTTGCACAGAGAAAAAGACAAGTGGAAAGAAGTAGAGTTGCCTGTAGGGGAAACTCCAAGAGAACAAGACTAGTGTTCTCTGGCGCTGCATTGGGGTTTATATAGTAAGTACAGGTGCGCATGGACCGTGCTGTGCTACTGCCATATATAGTAAATACGATGGACACTGGGTCATGTGATATACCTGTGTACATAGTCCAGCATGCATGATGCGCATGTATGTGGCAGTATGAGGCTGCGGTGCAGATCTAATGTGACTAGAAAGCATGGATGTGGGAGATTAGATACGCATGTGTGAATAGAAGCGATAGAGCAGAGATGAAAGGAATGCATGTGAATGCGTGAAAGAAATAGATAGGGGTTGAGAATGAAAGAAAATTGATAAGTCCATATATGCTTGAGTAGCGGTCATAACACTCGGTCTGCTTGTAATGCCATCGACCAGGACACAGTGCAGGTCTCAGTCTCTGAGTCACTGGCATTAGTATCGGACCCAGCCTCTGAAGTGCAAGATGACACCCAGGCCAACGACAACTCCGCCTCTTCAGATCCTGACACTTGGCTTGATCCTGGTTGGTATGATGATCTAGAGGATCATTTGCCCCTGCCGCCCTCCCCTCCGATTTCTGAACCGGATGCAGTCACGGTGGACGAACTTGGAAGAGTTATTGACACATTTCCTGGTGCCTCCACTGTTTTCGAGCATGGGGATACGTTTCTTTCTTGGTTCGAATCAGATCCATATTCTGTCTACTGGAAAAACAATCTTTACTACCCTTTTGCTGATCTCAACAACTGGAAGATGGCCAAGTTCTTGGTAACTTCTGGCCTTAGCATGGCTGCTCTCAACAATTTTTTTTCCTTGTCTGCAGTGAGTGAGACTTAATTGTTGGCGTTGATACTCGTTCTAACTGAGTACTCACCCACAGATAAAGAAGATGTCGCTTTCCTTTTGTATGGCAAAAGATCTACGTTCATGGGCTGAACTCTTACCATCAGGTCTGCGATGGAATTTCCAGGTAGTTTCCACCACGCACGCAACAAAGAAACCCGTTCATCTTTATTATCGCAATCCCCTCGACTGCGTCAAATCGCTCTTCAACCAACCCTATTTCGCTGGAATGATGGATGTTGCACCATTCCGCTTGTTCACATCAGCTGACCATGATGTGAGGATGTTTACCGAATGGATGAGCAGCGATGGTGCTTGGGAGTTACAGGTGAGTATTCAAGGTTCCGTTTGGAGATTATTCATATACCAATATTTACAGACGAAAATACCTGCCGGTGGAACGCTCTGTGGTGTCATTCTTTCATCCGACAAAACAAACATCACAAATATGTGCGGCGGCAGGGTCGCACATCCGTTATTAATCAGCCTTGCAAACATCAAAATGAAAGTAAAAAACAAAGGATCCTCACATGCCTTCCTCCTCCTTGCTTTGATGCCCATCCCCGAATTTGTCCATCCCAACTCCAGAATTTGCTCTGTTCTTGAAGCTCGCCTTTTCCACCAGTGCCTTGACATCATATGTGAACCTCTCAAACAGGCAGCACGTGTTGGTCGGATGATGGCAGATCCGACTGGAAGCATACGGTACTGTTTCACTCCTTTGGTGTCATGTATCGTGGATACACCAGAGGCGTGTATGCTGGCAGGCATGCGCATCAATACTTCCCCTGTCACAATGGCCACATTTAAAGAGTTCAGTGATCCCTTCTGTCACCCCTCTCGGACTGCAGCCACCACACTCAGCCAGCTGGCATCCATCGATTGCGACCCTGCCGACATTGAGGCATTCTTTGCGGCATGCAAGCAATTTCGGCTTAGTGGAGTGTCACACCCCTATTGGCGGGACTGGCCACTTGCTCAGCCCTACCAACTCCTTACCCCAGAGGGCTTGCATGAATGGCACCGCAAGTTCTGGGATCACGACGTTCGCTGGTGTATACAAGCACTAGGGGCTGATGAGTTGGACTTCCGATTCTCAATCATCCCTGCTATCACTGGCCTGCGTCATTTTTCCGGTGGGATCACAAAACTGAAGCAAGTTGGTGGATGAGCACAAAGGGACATTCAATGGTATTTTGTTGTGGTCATCGCCGGCGGTACCATTCCTGAAGTCATCACTGCACTTCGCGCACTCATGGAGTTTCGATACCTTTCTCAGGCCACTGCTATTACGTCGACTACCTGCGACAGGATCAATGCTGCATTGGAGGAGTTTCACCATCATAAAGATGCCATTATTGAGCATGGCTTTCGTCGGGGCAAGAAGACAACTTCGATTCTCAAGCATTGGCATATACCAAAGCTTGAATTAATGCAGAGCATTGGTCCTAGCATTGAACATGTTGGTTCTTTGTTACAGTGGTCAGCAGACACGACGGAGCATGCGCATATCGAAGTCATCAAGGACCCCACCTCAACTACCAATAATCATAACTATGATACTCAAATCTGCCGGTATCTTGATCGCCAAGAGAAGTGTCGTCTTTTTGATACCACGGTCACACTTAGTGCAGCTATCACACCACCTCTGGCAGACGAGGATCCCAGTGATCAAGAGAATGTCATTGATGAACAGCCAGAAAATACCGTAGAAGACCATCAACAACTACTGAATGATATATGGGCCCCAATACACAATGCCACCACTTCTTCCTTGTTGCCACTCGACTCTCTTCTTCTCCCCCTGGCTCCATTCCAACTCCCATTCGTACCTTCGTAGCTGGTTCTACAGCTGTGCACCTCAATTACGATGCATCACTCCAGCGCGTTCCTGTGGATGAGGTCGCTAACATATTTGGCCTGTCTGACCTTTGTGGAGCATTAGCTGACTACTTCCAATGCAAGCAAACCTCTCCTACAGGCATGCACACTTTTGGCGGTTAAAGAAGATCTTCTCCAGACACCTACCTCCCGTTCAAAGCTCTTAATGTGTGGTACAAAGTTCGTCTTCAACAAAAGGCCTACCACGATCCATCCCTGACCGCTTCCACTTTCACCGTCCATGCTCATCCCCCAGATCAATCATTGAGATATGGGAAGTATGACGCAGCAATCATGAATATCGACGATGGGTATAAGTGGCCATACAGTGGATTACAAGGTACGTACTAACATAGTTTTGCCTACCAGTACCATACAAATACCTAGACTTTTGACAGGTCATGCCATCATCAATGTTCGTCTTATAATGTGTCCCGTCATGTCTGGAGCAGACAGCATATGCTCTGAATGTTTCTTGATGTATGCGGAGCGTTTTGATGTTGTTCCTCAAGGTAATAGGGAAGTTGAGCATACAACAGGTTTGCACATACTAAAAAGAGCCACACGCGCATCTGGCTCTCCACTTGGTGAAGTATTTCCTGTGGATCAGCTTCGATCATATGCTCATGTTGTTCCGCGCTTTGGTAGGAAGGCAGACTCATGACTTAGTGCGACCAATTCTGTTCATCTTTCACAGTCATTTTACCTGAATAAATACTTTGACAAAGACTTCTTCTATGCGATCACCGGCTGCTGAACACTTATATCTTGCCTAGTACTGTAATCAATGTGTATGCTTGGACTCTGTTCTGTACTAGTAGCACTGCTCTGAACTGCCGGTTGATACAAGTTGGTTGCTATGTGATG
Source organism: Boletus rex-veris (assembly GCA_038088795.1). Lineage (NCBI taxonomy): Eukaryota > Fungi > Basidiomycota > Agaricomycetes > Boletales > Boletaceae > Boletus > Boletus rex-veris. The sequence goes on from JBBPJQ010001176.1 coordinate 3,680, forward strand.
TTTGCTCTTGTCGATCAATCTAACATGGTACTATGATTGACTACACCAGCACACAGATACTCACACAAATTGAAAGCACCATCACAATTAAAATGCCTCTCACCACCCCTGCATAACCTCCCCATCAGAATCCGAACTATTCTAAGGCCGCAAAAGATCAATATCTCCATCTGAATGTCCTCACCGGCCCTCCAAGCAGTACCACAACAAGCTATACAACCCAGGCACAGATCCAATCCCTCTTCAACTTGGACACACCCCAGAACCCTTCTCAGACGCAACCAGTAGCTCCTACCTCCCGTGCGACACCGTCCCTTCTCACCAGCATCTCATTAACCACTGGTGTGCTTTTCAATTCTCTACCTACCCACTTGGCGCATGTCGACAACTCACCCTGGACCTTGAGTGTTGGTATCATACCTGTATTGCAGGCAAGCCCAACCATCCCACACCCTTTAGTCGTGATCAAAACTGAGGAGCTATGAGCGGTCTACCATTTTGTGAAAAGGTTCACAACTATCTTTGTCCGTCTGTCAAACTGTCCCAGCCCATTATCAACCGAACTTTCCCAAACAGTCAAGTGCGTGATGCAGCTCTCGTTCTCCCTGACACACTAACCCTCCCCAAGTCAGTCGTACAGTGAATCCAAGGAAGACGCGGTGCCATGCCACTTTGTCAGAAGGTCGTTATCAACTGGGCTTTCCCAAGCATTCAAGTATGTGATGCAGCTCTCGTTTTCGATGCTTTCGATCGTCACGGTGGATTGTTAGAGTGTCAACGGAACATTTTCTCAGTATGTGGTATGTACAAAGGTTCTGTTGATGTAGATGCTATATCTATCAGGGCAGTTCAGGCGTCGTGGGTGCCCAGTGTCATGCCAATTCCAGAAGCCTTGGAAAGCTTTGCAGCCACACCCACTTTTCGCATGGTATGTCCTATTCCATCTGTGTTGAGAATGCTAAAAATTTACCGACCCAGGGCATGACCGTCTATCGAGTTCTCCAAGTCCATGACCCGCCATGCTAACCTCTCCAAGTCGGTTGTACAGTGAATCCAAGAAAGGCGTGCCACGCTGCTTTGTCTGAAGGTCCAACTTGGGGTCTTGTCAACTTTTTCGTTGGTACTACTAGTATGATTATTATAACTGGTAATACACTGGCATGTTCCAAGTAAACATAACGTCTTAATCTACATGTACATTACTCGAGCTGATAGTATACCCAGCAAACTTTCAAAGTTCACTCACATCCTCCGAGTCTCCGACTGTTACATAATATCCATATGTTGTACTAAATTACAGGATTACGGAGGTACGACATGATGCAACCATTTAAAATTTATTTAAAAGCCAACCGACCCTCCGGTTCTCTGCTCTTCCCACCCCCGAAGTGATACTAGTCACAATATGCAGCCGGCTAAGAAGCCACGCCCACTACCTCGGATAAAATCAAAGGCATCTACTGCCTCTGCTCAGCCTGCTCGCTCCTCTACGCGCTCATCTCGCAACCCTCTACCTGCTATCCCGGAAGACAAAGACCAATCTTCTTTGAAAGTCCAGCATACTGTACAGGGTGAAGATCGGGTTATTCAAGGTGCTACCATAGATCCGCCTGCCAAGAGGCGTTCGGCACAGAGCAATGCTGGCACAGGGGGTCAACTGAAGCAACTGGAGTTTTTCAGAAATGCCATCGAAGGCACACCAGTCCAAAGGACGCATGTCACTGCTATTCCTGACGATGAGCCAGTCAATGTCATGGCCCCAATTCCATGCCGACCAAGGAAGAAGAAAACACTGAAGGTACCAGCTAGAGCTGGCTCCACGTTGGTGGTGCGTCATCCTTTCATACTGTAAACTAATACTTATTGTACTTGATAGATACATTCTTCCAACGAAACGGCGGAAGAGCCAGCTCACATTCCTGTTCCATCAGAGGGAGGAAGCCGATTTGGCTTCAAGCTTAGTACAAAACCACCTCAACCAGCATTTGTTGGTTCCGAGACTGTGGATACTTTTGAACGTCATCAAACTCACCATGTTAATTCTGTGAACACGAATGCGGCCCCCACTGCTGGCAGTCAGCGTCCACATGCCAAGAAAACATTTGCCTCAGCCCAGGATGAAGTTGCAGCTTGCCCTCCTCCCACTCACATGCATAGAACAGAGGATGAGACCGGACTGGACCCAGAAACCTCTGCTTCAGAGTTGACGATCCCTGAGTCTTCCGATGAGCCACAAGACGAAGAGCTGGGCTCTGGCGGGGTTGAGTCTGAGGAAGCCCCCCGCAGCCGTTCTACTTGTCGCAACACTCACTCATTGGATGAGCCACAAGACGAAGAGATGGGCTCTGGCCAGGTTGAGCCTGAAGAGGCCCCCTGCAGCCGTTCTACTTGTCACAACACTCACTCATCGGATGAGAAGGAGGCTTTCCATGACCATGGTGCCGATCATCGTGAGAGTCCTGGTGCTCATCAGCACTATGATTTCATGTTCAATGATAATCGCATGCTTTACGAGGACGATGTCGGTGATGATCATATTGGTATGTTTTTGTTATATTCACTTGATTCCTCGTTGTACTGATACAAGAGGATTATGTATCAGATAATAGGGCTCCCGATGAAGACGACAAGGAATCTGTTCCTGTTCCCGCTCCCAGTACTCAGAACCTCACATCCCAACGTACTCTGTCCTCCAATACCAAGGTGCGATCATTATCATCTAATCAGATCCATGTGTTGGTCCCCGTCTCGCGGCCCATGCCTCAGAAACAGGCAACAGCACCCACTACTCAGCGGCACAATGGTCAAGCGAGACCAACTTCTGCTTGTCCCAACCCTGGTCCTTGTCCACCTCAGAACTCCAGAGACCACCATGGTCTCCGTTCTCAAGTCCCACCAATGCTGTCGGTCCCCCATGCTTCTCCCGGAGCCTCCACAGGTGAACATGAACACCACTCCCATCGTGTTGGGGATGAAAAGGTTTTTACATTTTTCTATTTACTCTCTGGCAAAGATATCATGCTCCTTCAGGTTGGAGTCAAATATGACCTTCTCAAATGCCATTACTCAACCAATCGTCGCTATTGTTCCCCCTCGCCGAGCTATCTGGATGATGTTCACAATGGGAAAGATGATCAATCATCCAAGAGAAGACGAAAGGCCTCGTCCGCATGCACAGCAGTTGACGAGGACATGCAAGGTGATAGTGGTAAGGATGCTGACGAGGAAGTGGAAGATACCAAGGGAGAAGGCAAGGACGGCCAGAAGGACTCCGAGCCCATGAAGAAGAAAGGTGGAAGGTATTCAAAGAACCCGAAGGGGTCTATTCCGAGCAAGCCTATAATATTGTTGTTCTATCCTGAGTTATGGCGCAAAGTCCTCGATTTTGCAAAGGCCCGTATGTGACTTTACATTGCTGCCCAAGATGGATTCCCGAGACTTGAGAAAGCCATGGATGGTGAATGCCAGGAGGTTCTCGATGAGGTTCTTGCATACTGTGAGCAGAATGAGTGGGAGGTAGAGTGAGGTCTGTCCGTATATCTCACAGTGCGAATATCACTGATGTTATATAGGATACTATCCACGCTACAAGCTCCAGATGACCAGACTGGTAGGTGCATCTTCTCGACACATGATAAAGGCTACTGATTGGTTGCAGATATTCAATGACACTCATACTTTCCATAGCAATATCAAGAAGTCCGTCATGAAATTCATATGTCCCGGCTATGATCTCTTCCCACCATCTACCGCTAAGGATGACGACGAGCGGCTTGCAGTCGTGATGGGGAAAGCCAATCATCTCCTGACCACCTCATCCTACTTGCGTGGTGAGCCTGACGAGCAGGTAAGTTCATGTTCAGTACTTTATCTTCCCCCAGCCACTCTGACCAAAACGTAGGGTAAAGCAAGCAATTTCGTGCACCCCGTCCTCAAAGATGTGGTCCTTGACACTTTTTACAGCAACTCATCCAAGAGCCTCCGGCAGTTCTTAGAATTCCAGGAGGCAGTCCCATATAAAGCACTATTACTGGTTGCTGCCACTATAATCACCCCTTCATTTATTCAAAGACCACAAGATTGATGGTTTTTTGTCAGGTTCATGCATTACTGTGTTTGTTCAGGACGTTTGGCTTTGTCGACGAGAAAGCAGTTAAGCTCCAGTCACAGAGCGTCCAGACAGCATATAATGAACTAATGGTGCAAATGGAAGCTGTCTTGAACAATGATTATCATGGCGCGAAATTGGACAAGCTGCTCCAACAATGGGTGCAAGTAGGAATGTAAGTCTACGCTTTCACTAATGTACTGGATACTAAGGCCTTAATTACATCAGGGCCAGTTACACGAAGAAATACAAAGCTGCAACAGCCAGCCATAAAGAATTTGCGGTCATCTTAGATTAATGCCGGTTTGTCCTGTCGCAGTGTTGCTGTGGAGGCTTGTCGTGCTTTTCTGTTGTGCTGTCATGCTGTGCTGTGCTGTGTCGTTGTGTTGTGTTGTGCTGTTGTGTCGCACTATGTTGTGTCGGTGTTGCGTTATGTCGTTGTGTCATGTCGGTGTCATGTCGTGTTGGTGTCGTGTCATGTCGGTGTCGCATTGTGTTATCATGTCATGTTGGTGTGTTGGTGTGTTGGTGTGTCATGTTGGTGTCGTGTCATGTTGGTGTGTCGTGTCATTGTGTCGTGTTGCGTTGTGCTCCCATGTGTCATGCTGTTGTGTTGTGTTGTAGTCTATTAATGCAGATGCTTTAATCATGATAGAATTCTGTGCTTGCAGTGAGCCAGGTCTGCACAGTGCTGGTTGGCGACTGGTGTGTCATATGGCACTGTACAAGTACACATGTGTGACGAGAGTTGGATAACATTGTACAGTGCTGTACAGTACATGTGTGTGATGAGAGTTGGATAACATTGTATGGTGCTGTACAGTACATGCATGTGACGAGAACTGGATGATGTTGTCCAGTGACTCAATAGCGTAAGGATGCCGCAAAATATTTGTCTATATTAGGATGCTGTACAGTTGCCATACTCTGTACAGTGATGTCACAGCACTGGATTAAGGTTGTACAAAGGGGGACCTATCTGTCACAAGTTGTCAAGTGATGTACAGTCCTGCCCATTACCCAAGGGGTTTGCTGATGCTGGACTTCATCCTTCACATCCTGCAGTCCAGAGACAAGACTGAATTCACGACCTACCAGGACCGTTTTTTCATGAACCCGTCAGGAAAGTTGTCAAGGCTCTTGGACCGCATCTTCGAGGATAAACGAGGACATTCCGTCCTTTTTTCCTGGATGGAACCACATGCGATTGAGCTTGTTTCGGACAAGGTCACAAAGGAAATGGATCTTATCTGGACTGCCCTCACATGGACGATCAACAACACTACTCCAGATGGCCTCCTGACATGGGATGTTGATGCATTTATTGGTCCACTCGTCGATAGCTGTGCCCCAATCCTTGGACACCTCCTGCAAGCTGCCGCACAGGCGAAACGAGCAAAAGAGTGTAATAAAAAAAAGTCCTGTATCACCGTACGAACATCTATCTTATTTACTTTCCAAATACTACAATGGTTTTTCGAAGGCATGCAATGTTATCATGACGCAGTTGGCTAAGGAACGGTCGCAACATGCCCTACACTTTGCAACACCCTTCACCTTGTTTCTTTGGACGAATGGAGCCTCACATCAAACTATTGAGGCTCTACACAAATGTGGACTCTCTATATCCTTTTCATCACTCACGAACTTACTACATCAGCTCACCACACAAAGCCTCGAGTGTGCCAGGCAGGCTTCCTGCGGTCTTCACATTCTTTGCTGGGATAATATCAACATCAAGACCTTGATTTTTGTCGAACGAGATTCCGTGCCAGCAAAAGTTCAGTCCAGAACATTCGCAATACTCTATGAGATTGGTGCAGATCCCATTGATATGTGACTCTCTCTGATGCTAGCACGTGTTTCACAAGCAACTGATCTCACTTTCAGCGCCGACATTCGACCAACCTTCGAGCAGTGAAGATCTTTTTATGGTCAGCTTCGTGTCCACGTTATCAACATCCTACTCAGGTGTTCCAAATCATTCAAGGGATTCCGACATCCAGATGATCCAAGGCTCAGCCATCTGGAACGTCGAAAAATGCCCAAGGAACATCGTACCAAACAATTTCCATTGCGCACATCTACAATAGACGAGAGTTCGATTTCGGGAAACATTGCGGTCATCAACAATGTCTACATCAATCAACTGAAGATGACTCACGAGGAACTCTCTGACCACGACATTCCGAGCATCAATGATCAGTCAACAAATGCACACATTTGTGGTGCCAAGGCTCTGCGAACAATGGACGTTAACCCATTTACCCGACTTCAGTTCCTCCAACTTGGATTTGGGCTGTTTCACCTATGTATGAACCTCATCTGGGCGCTTCTCCATGTCCACTGGGGCTCAATCAATCAAGTCAGTAGCCTATCGTACTTTTTCTCCATTCTCGATCGGACGAGACTTGGCTGTGAGCACCCAGACTACCATACATTGATGTCAACACTCTTCCAGATCCTACATGGAGTGATTCTCAATGCATGGAGAGTGGAATGTGGACACCCATCACTTGCTGCCTTTGCCTTGTCGAATCCATCTGGGGACAAGCTACTTGAGATCGCGGACAAGATTATCAGAAATCACGCTTCGATGTACCATTGGAAACCAAAGCTGAAACAAAGAAAAGTCAAGGTAGCAACTACATCGAACGCCCCCAAGCAACCAGGTGACAGTGACCCTCAGGCTGATACCAACAATAAGGTACATCGCAATCTCTGCCTCCTTACATGTGACCTGCTCTATGTTCGTGAACTCACTGAAGCCATCCGAGATGGTGACTTCGGCCGTGTTGAAGACATTCTCGGAACTCTCGTGATCATCTTCCGAGGAGCTGGCTCTAACAACTATGCAAGCGAGATCTTGCATTGGATCTACAACATCAAGAACATATGGACTCAAAAGTTTGCGTGGGTGAATTTTTATTTTCGCCTCCCCAGCTTCATTGATACCAAGTAGAGACATCATGAGAGACAGTATGCTCGTCAATATGACAGGTCTTGATGGTCATTGGATGCCAATAGATTTGAATATTGAGCATCACATCAAATTTCTCAAGGTTAGGCTCTATTGACGAGTGCCTACTCTAACTACATATGAAATAGACTTTTTTTGCAGCGAAGGGAGTTTATGCATCCTGGGACTGCTTGGGGGATATTTCAGCATCCGTCGATCTTCTACAAAATGTTCAAAAGCAAGTTCTTCGAGCTCTCAAGACAACCTACCATGGAATCACACATGTTGATCCAGACACGTCAGCTGCAGTCGGCAAGATCGCATATAAGATTAGAGAACTGGAGCTCCATAAATTCAAGTCAGATAGGATCAAAAACGACTCGGTTAAACCTGTTGTTGACACACTTGCAGTCAGAGAGCAGAAGCTGAAGTCGTCTACACTTGCAACATTCAATAGAAAGGTGAAGAGTTTGATGGAGGGTAAAGAGTCTGATATCGAGGAGGATGAGATTCCTCCTGAAAGCTTTTCAGACGAGTTAGAAGGCGGTTTTAATGACACGGAATAGCATTACTACAAAGGTCGTGACTACTAGTATATTGTTGCAGTGAAGCTCTCGGGAGTCTAAATGCTAACAAATGTAACTCCCAGGCCCTTTGCCCTCTTCACTGATCGTGGATTGCTGGATGTGGATTAGTGACTCGAAGTTTCTTGAAGCTTGAGATTCTGGTCAAAGTGAGTGATAGTTCCGAATAAGTCGACTCCACATTCTTGTGCCCAGTCTTTCGAGTCTATCTCTTTAAGAAGGTTGAGAAGGTCTGGCAGAGACTGCAGTTTTGTTGGATGTGTCTTGCTGATGAGTTCAAGGCCTTTGTCATCAATAAGCCATGTATCAGGGAAAAAACGATCTTCTTCATGGGTTTGTTCACGCCAGTCGGTAAGGTGTTCGAGAAGCACCTGTCGTTCATGTAATGTGTGAGTTTGATTTCGCTTTCGCTTAGTAGCTTTCAAGTTGCTTGATTCGCAGTTGTTTTTGAGGCTAGTAGTGAACAGCTGGCCATGGAAGAATTGAGAAAGGTCAAAATTTGTGCTATTGTGGCGGTCGCAACACCACGGTGTGGTAAAGTCCAAGGCTAATGTACCTTCAGCCGCTGTAAATGTTCTGTGGGTGATGTTCACCTTGTGGTGATCTATCACCAAGATACTCCGCAAAACATTTTCGGAGGCAAGTTTGTGACTGAGCATATTGGACTGATGCGATACTAGTTCTGTCTTGCTTTGACAAGTTTTTCTTCACCATTCCTGCATACGGTTTATCTGGGTCAGCACTATTCATGTCGTCTAATGGGAGATCAAGTGCCCAAGGCTCGACCATGACTGTTACGATCGCTACTCAAGCATATACGGACTTATCAATTTTCTTTCATTCTCAAACCCCTATCTATTTCTTTCACGCATTCACATGCATTCCTTTCATCTCCGCTCTATCGCTTCTATCACACATGCGTATCTAATCTCCCACATCCATGCTTCCTATTCACATTAGATCCGCACCACAGCCTCATGCTGCCACATACATGCACACCATGCATGTCGGGCTATGTACACAGGTATATCACGTGACCCAGTGTCCACAGTATTTACTATATATAGCAGTAGCACAGCACGGTCTGTGTGCACATGTACTTACTATATAAACCCCAATTCAGCGCCAGAGAACACTAGTCTTGTTCTCTTGGAGTTTCCCCTACAGGCAACTCTATT
>JBBPJQ010001177.1:0-12504 GCA_038088795.1 Boletus rex-veris
GCCTGGGCGTGCGCATTCACATACATAGACCGCATCCGCGTGTGCTGCGGTTGTCTAAAAACGCTGAGTCAGGCGTACGCACTATTTGGCTGAAGAGACCCACAAAATGGTCGGGGGAGACCCGATACCTCCACGGACGTGATGCATCACGGATCCACCTCCGACGTATGGCGAACGCGCATATACGCTAAGTTGAAACGCAGGTCATATCAGCGCTCGACGGCGTACACCACGAATCAGCATCCAAACCTCTCCATCTCACTCGACCGATCGGTCGAGGCACTAGTCCTGTGCGGAACGGTCCAAAACGATGCTGATCCTGTGCATTCAGAGTAGTCCCTACCACACAAGTCAATTCCACAGCACCCACGACGATGACGACAAGCCCAGAACATGAGACAGACCTCACTGCATCACCTCCCACGTGCGACGCGCCCAACCTGGCTCGAGCAAAGTACACCGACGGCACACCAGCAGCCTGAGACATGCGTATGAAAACAAACAAACGGGAAATGACGCATATCAAGACCAGAGACGGTCGCTTTTAACGCTTTCCGAGGTCCGAGGCCCAACATTTTCGCAGTCGGCATGCAGACATACCGCCGACGGCGCTCAGCAACACGTGTCAGGAGCACACACGAAACTCGGAATACCCGTTCTTCGAAGCTCTACGAATCCACGTTTTGAGAGGCGCGATCGAGGGATACGCTCCGAGGCTCGCGTCCCGTTGCAGTTGCGCGTACCATCACCTAGGCACGCTGTGGGTTATTGTGTTCGTGTTCGTGCTTCGTGCGTGGGGTGGAAAGGAGGATGGGAAAAGGAGGCACAGTAGCGACGAATCATGGTCCATGATCATGACACTGGCAGAACGCCGGGGACCAGAGTCGCGCGCGTGCATGATCCGCAAGACGGGATATCCATACACCTGGGTGTTTCAACGTTAACCCGCACGTATATGCTTGCCGCATCTCGGTACCACGTTCGAGTCCTAGGCGTCCAATGCCAGTGCCAGCGTGCTCCATGTTTTCTTTGGAGCGAGAGGCTCGGCGAATGAACGTTCTCTAGCAAGGAATGCACTGCCAGCGGACCGCAGTCCGGGGTAGCATCAAGAAGGCGAAGAGACGTATCGCCGAGAATCCGAGTCAGGGTGTCACTCGACGGGGAATTTCATCCGTTTCGCCGTCGCCTCGGATCAGATTTGCGAAGAGGAACGATGCGCTGTTTGATGGCTCACCGGTCAATGGATTTGCACACGGGAGTTCTGGGATTCTTTGGATGCAATGACCGTCGAAGGGGGATTTGGACTGCACCCAGGTGTTCAACACGGAGCAGGCGACTTGCAAATGTATCTGTAAATGAGTGCTAGAAAGGGCTGTGGAGTAATATTATCCTCCACTTCAATTGTACACCACTCTACAGAAACACTGACTCCGAAAGTTCGTACGCAAGTGATAATTGATACTTAGATACATCACAGAGCGGGTAAGAAAACAGGGGAATAACCAGGTTACATGCTACGACTACATGAAAGCGTCAATCGATTCGCAACCCTTTTCCCAATGAATAACTTTTGATTTCCATCCAAGGTCCAATCGAAAGCAGACGTTCACTTCTTGTAGACACCAATCACCGAATCTGCTGCATATCTTGGGATGACCTGGTGGGGGGTGAGCAATTGAAAATTTGACGGGACTGCAAGAGACGTACCTTAGGATCATGAAGCATGTTGAACTCTTCTGTGGCATCACGCCCAGCATACAACAGAATCGCTTTCTCTCCTCCTGGGTGATCGGGCAAAAACGATGTGACGTCGAGAACCTGTCCGTTGATAATGACCCAGACATCATCCTTCTTGTTGTGCTTGGCGACCTCAGCCGTCGTGAATTCTTCGGCTGCTGATGAAGGCGCAACAGCGCTTGGTGCCGAGGGAGAAGGGGTAGTTTGGGAGGCAAACGATTGAGGTGAAAGTTGTCCTGCCAGTGCTCCGAGACGACCACCAGCTTTCTCGATGACAGCACTCGTCGTTTGGAGAAGGTAAGCAGCGGCGGAATCACCAGATACACGCCCAAAGACGACACACCCCAACAGCGACGAACCACCGAGTCGATTGGCACCGTGGACACCACCAACGACCTCACCAGCGGCAAAGAGACCCGGGATAGGTTTGCTATCCTTTCCGACTACTCGCGACTCGGCATCAACCTCAAGACCGCCCATCGTGTAGTGGAGAACGGGCGTCATAATCGCAACATTGAAGTAGTCGTCCATAGTCCAATCTCCAGGGGAGAAAAACTAGAAAGACGTGTTGGAGAGTGTAGAAAAGGTCGCAAAATAACAATCACCTTCTTGCCGAAAGGATCTTTCCTGGCCTTGGCGGCAGCATTGTAGGTCTCAAATGTCTTCTTGAGGTGTGCAGGCGAGATACCCATCGCCTTGGCAAGTGCCTCACCGCTGTCGAACCGCTTCATCAAGCCGCGACCAACATAGTGCTTGCAGTGCCATTCAATTTCGTGGGAAGCCTGACCGTTAAGAACGAGGCGAATTGGGTACTAGTGTGGAGGGAATGTTAGCGTATTGATTGGTACCACCACTAGATATATGTACCTTGCCATTCTCCCACATCTTACCGGTGACATAGTCGCGATGTTGGAGTTCATCTACGAAACGATCACCGTTATTGTCCAAAAGAAGTCCACCAACGCCACGAAGAGCTTCAGCGGCGAGGAACTTGACCTTGGCGCTTGTATCATTGGGGTCGACAAGACCGGTTGGGTGCACCTGGACCTTCTCAAGGTCAATAGCGCTAGCACCGATGGCCATAGCCATCTTCTGGCCGTCACCAGTACAGTGGTCACCATTGGTTGTTGGAAGGTCATAGTATTCGGGACGGTGTTTCTTCAACAACGAATCCGAAGTGAAGTCTGCAGCGTAACCACCAGTGGCCAGGATAACAGGTCCATAAGCAGTCTCTGTCTTTCCGCTGCGGACAAATTCGACACCGCTTATTGCCCCTGATTCGTCCTTGAGGAGCTTGGTGACACGAGCTTTCTTATAAATCTTGACTCTGTCCGGTTGACTAACAGCCAAATCCTCCAAGCGCTCCATCTGGGCATAGGTAATAACCTGGAGAATATGCAAAGTGAGCACCAATGGATTGTCTCAACTGTCTGGAACACACCATTCCAGGGAACTGAGCGCTGCCTCTGTGTGTACGAGGCTGGCTGTGACCACCTAGACGGGCAACCTTGGAAAGGTCGAGCCCAAACTTGTTCTGTAGCCAGTTCACCGCATCACCCGACCGACCAGTAAGGACACGAATAAGGTCGTCCCGAGCAAGTTCACGAGCCTGTGGAAAGTAAATGAGGGGCCGTTTCATGCCAACGTCAAGGAAAAGGACTTGCAGATTGCTTGGTGTCCTCAAAGAAGATTTTGGCATTGTCAGGAATCCCAGCCTCCTGTTGTGTTTGTGTACCTGCGCCGTTGATCCCGGAGGTAGCTTTGGTGGAGTTGCCACCCATGAACCTGAGGTAGATCATGCGTCAGCGCATCCATGTGCTTTAGAGGGGATGGATCACACACCCTTGCTTGTCCAGTAATAGTACATTCGCACCCCGTTCAAGGAGTGTGTGTGCTGCAGAAAGTCCAGCGAGACCGCCACCAACGACGATGACTTGAGCCATATTGTAAAGGATATGAGTCGAGATGATGGAGGTTGGGGTTCAAGAGTGGGCGTTGTGCTGGCATCGGAACACCGGCTTGGATGATGTATTGTCCCGACAACCAATCAGAGGCAACCAAATTTATTTGGTGAGAACATGTGATTTCCTTGCACGTGCTCAGATACCGTGAAATTACCGGACTCCCTGCTGCCAATTACACTGGTCAAGGCGTGCGCAAAAGTCCTCGAGCACATCACAGCAGAGTCGGACGATGTCATCTATACTCATCTCTGCCCCCCTTTTCACAGGCTCTATCACCACGAGACCGGGCACTCTCTGTCCAGTCGGCTTCCCATTCTCGACATCTCCATTCTCGAACATATCCTGGTGTGCCTCGATATATGCTGGGTATACGATGTGTTCCCAGTACATGGGGGGATCCCGCCATAGTGATCCCTCTGGGTTGAATTGCACTCCAAGCGGATAGCCGAGGGTGGAGATGCGACGAGAAAGCGTGGTTAGGAAGCGCATAATGAGGACACGCCCGACACATCGTACAGGAGAGAAGTCGATGACATGTCAGAGATGAGCGGATGTAAAATGTAGCATTAGTGAAGTCGGGGAAAGAGTCAATCGCCGAACGCCTGAGGATACCTAGATGATGAGTCTCTTACCTGCTGTGTGGTATCCGTGTCGTTCATGTCGCCTTTGCTTGAGCACATCGTGCGGTAGTCGTAGGAAAAATCGGATATCTAATTGGTCTATGATCCCCTACGTAGAGTCAGCGAGAAAGGCGTGGACCGGAAAATGCAATACGTTACTTTGTCCCAGTAAAGCAAAAATCCATCGACGAGTCCCCACATAACGCGGATCCCCTTCTTGCGTTGTTCGTTTTCAAATTCTTCAAATCGGGTTCGCAGCTCCTGTTCAGCAGCTTCTGTGATGGGAACGTCCTTCTGTTCGTTCATATGGTCGTGACTGCGATGATCGGGAGGGATCACTCCGTTCTCTTTTACATGCTTCAGGAACGCCCGCAATCGAGGCCAATCGATAGCGCCTTGCGGGGCATCCCAGTCTGCGACGTTATGGACTGGGTGAATTGGGATCAACTCTTCAGGCTATTCGAGGACATTAGAGACCTGTGCACAGTCAGGGAAGCTTCCTCACAGGTGCAAAATCCTAGCAAGTTCGCAATTAGTGTGATCTATGCACTTGTAACTTGTACTCACATCCTGGTGGATTATGATGCTATTCGGTAAGATATTTCGAAAATGCTTTGCGAGGGTCGTCTTGCCGGAGCACGTCGCTCCTCTGAGGACATATGTAAGACAACGAGCATGCGAGGATTCTCAATCGCAATTATACAGTACCCCACTCCAATAAGAATAACCCGATTTTGAAGCGTGCTCATCTTGACCGCTGGCAGGATGACAGTGACACGGTGTGACTTCAAATCGGTCATCTACCGTGCAGAGGTAACATACACTTACCACAATACCCCTTCTCCCTCCTTAGGTTCACGCGACAGTATTTGAAGTAACGGGAATTGATGCGGTCCGAAAGCGAGAAGTTCAGAGCAAGTCCAGGTAGATAAGACAACTTGATAGCCTGAGTAACGACCGGCGAACGCCGAATTGTTGTGTGGTTGGCAAACAAAGTGCGCGAATGAGATTTCATCATGATTCATGATGGAATGCATGTACATGTGTGTGTAGTGTGTACTGTACAATATCAGTCCATGGCGAAGACTGAATCTTGGTCTGCCAAGTTCATTTTGAACCACCCCATCCAAACCAGCTGCGGGTTTTGTTCTCGGCATTGCGTGCTTGATGTGCAACCTCTTCCTTACCCTCCTCAATTTTTTTCTCCGAACGATCACGAACGTCACCGATCTTCTGTTCTGCGGTGTTCTTCAATTCGTCAAATCTGACTTGTGCGTCGTGCGCACTCTGTCGTGCGCGTTCTGTCAGATCCGTGCGTGCATCTGTAGCCCGAGTGCGTGCAGCAGCGGCAGCATCCTGCGTGATGGCCATTATATGCCCGCCGTGAGTATCGGTACCGACGACAACATATCCAATTAGCCTACCTTGGCGTGGTCATAATCCCGCTGACCCTGTTTGACTGCGCTCTCTAGCTTGTTCTTTCCTGCCTCCCCAATACCTCTCACTTTTCTCTCCGCCTCTTCTTCCTTGCGTCGTGCAGTTTCACGATCGACTGCGGGCGGCCCGCGGGTGTAGTAGTAGTAGAGTCCGCCAAGCGCACCCAGGGCAGAGAGGATGATCAGAGTGTTGGTGCCTTTCGGCTGAGGGGGCGGCGTCTGACTGGTTCCCGAGTGCCCTTGGGATGAAGGCGGTGGTGCCGTCGCCAGCTTTCTAGGTGCCTATATGCGCGCGGATCAGATACCAGTACGTCGCTCAGCTCCACCTAACTTGGGACATGCTTACGATGGGGACACGAAGGGTGCCAGGGTATATTACGGGGCGTGTGGAGCGCAATACGAGTTGGCGGTACATGGTGAAGGATGTTCTGGACGGGGGTGATATCACTAGTTGAACAAGACCTGGCGGTAGAACGAGGCATTCCATTAGAGGCATCCGCGCTCCTAACTCCACGCACATGACGTCAGACATTAGGGTCACGTGCGCGAAGCAATGCTTTGCTTTGCCACAAGTTGTACGCGCTAATAAGGCTCTTCCTGCGACTTTTTGGACAGCCTGGACAGACTAACATGAGTGGCACGTTTCGTTTTTGTCAATCAAGGCTCAAAGAAGAGGGAGTCGCCACACATTCGAGAGATTCCCGGATCAATATTTCAATGTTGAATGGCATGGATAGAAGAATTAATGGTGTGTACAGATGCAGATGGACGTGTTTGCTGAGCCTGATTTCGGATATAAGCTGACTGTTTCGAATGGGCTCACAAGAACGAGGACGTCATTTCCATTCTGTTTCCCGGAGAGAACCCATTGCACAGGACGCAAGTATTCGTCTACTCGCCCCTGGGATGGCCCGCTTTCAACAATTGTCTTAGCAGAAGTCTGCTATTGCTAGGAGATATGTGCTCTACACGTGATGTTATCCCATTCAACAGTACGGGCTTTCGTCCCATCTTCACCGCTCTCGGCAACACATCCGCAATTCCCAGTGAACATAACACCGGTCTTCACGAAGTTCGCAACGTCGGAGTGAAGGGAATGCCTTGCTGATGAGACCTCTCGTTTCCGGTGCTCTACCTCTCGTTCGCGCTCGACGTTGATTCCTGTTCATCATCCATATGTACTTCAGGAAGCGACGGCACTCCCATCAACATCCTCATCTCCCTCATCCCCAAGCCTCGAGTTGTTCATGAAATTGTAGTGACGTATTTGGCGTTCGCTACTGCACCTGTGTCGGTTCTGTGGACCCCATTGTCGTCGTGTCGTGGATCCTTCCAAAGCCGGCTCTTCTGCTTCGGGAACCCACTGCCTCCTACGCTGACAGGCAGTGATGGATCCAGGAAGAAAGTAGAGGACAAAGAAGTCCGATCCACAGCGGTCCGGGCCCGACTCCAGGGACGCAGACGCCACCTCGACGACCCTCCCCAACACCCTTCTTTGCCTGCTTATCCTTCGACAAGGGTGCACAGGTCGTTCAAGTGATTGGCGAGGCCTTCCGATGGCCGTGTATCGACGCAGGGACGAAGCTGATCATGCGAGTCGTGTTTCAACAGAAACAGCATTCGTGCAAGCTATACAGTTGTCAGTTGTGTGGTGCTTCGAACAGGGTTGAATGTCGAAATCTCGCCGATTGGTGTGGTTGACTCACTGATGGTTCCCTCGACTGGTAAGCACTTGGCTGTCGTCTGGTGGTGAAATTGATTCCTCAACCGAACTAGTCAGGAATGCGATGAGCTGTTCCAAATCCTGCTAGAAAAGAAGAACGGGAAGCAAACGATGAACAAGGCACCCGAAATCGACGATGACGCTCGGGCATGCATACGCAATTTCCGTGTCGATGCAATCGTGCGTTCTCTGTAGTCTTTTACCAAGTACATAATGACCCTTTCGTTCATAGAAAGTAAGTGTATGGTTCTTTCATCGAACGTTAATCTAAACGACTATTCTTTCATAGTCGGTGGGTGGTATCGTTTTCACTCTAATATCTACGTACTGACACGACGAAGAAACATGTTCCCTTCTGTGCCGATGGTACCGAGGAAGTATACGAAGCTGACGATTGGGATCGTAGCCCCGTACCCGTGGCGGAGAAGTTGACTTACGGGTGGGTTGTCACTCGTCTTTTGCCGTCCTTGACGATTTCAGCGAAGGTACTAAGGACATGCTCAAACTCAAGGCGCTGCAACGTGACCTATACCTTGCGCCGCAACCATCTACCCCCTCTGCTGTTCTCTTACCACGCGTGCCTATACCCCTGTTGCGCCTCAATCCATGACACTTCGTCCCGCACGCTGCTGTTCTGTTTCGAACGGCCCCGGCTCCGCCCACGATGACAGAAAAAAAACGCATGTCATTCTTTCAGCAACTATATTTACCCACCGAGTCCAGTTCGCACACGCTAGCGTATTTATTCCCCCTCTGTTATTTCACGAGCATTCCTGCCATCTTGAAGCCTCTCGTCGCACCCCGTCCTTCTCTTTCCGGACAGTAGCAGTTCGGCACGTACTACACTACATGACGGGCGTAAACAGTGAAAGGACTGCAGCATGTACATATTGTCAGATTAAATGCCAAATCTTTGCCGTGCTGGACGATACAGAGAACCGGGGGTTTAGCACTTATATATTGGCTGGAATTTGTACTTTGGGGCTTCCTGATGTGTCTATCGCACTCCAGTTGTCGTGAAACATACTACGGTATAGAGATCTTCTACTCTAGCAAGTTGTGTAAAATTTCGGCGTTCCAACTTGACCTCCTTCAATAGCTTAACATTGTCAACTTCCAGGGCCCCGATTCGCCAGGCTACTCGCAATGTCTCCTTCCCAACCAAGGAGTTGCGAGTAAGCCCACATACCTGGAAAACACACATTTCAGTGCCAACATCCGACACGAAACAAGGAAACCCATACAATCTCTCCCGGACGCTGATTATGGCTTTAGATAGGGTAGATTCTGTCCGAATTAGGATCGACAGCGATCACTAGCGTGTCTTGGGAGTCGTATATGTACACGTAGGCAGCCTGCATGTACGTCCTGCCCCAAATCAACTCTTGTCCAGGTGCGACATCGAAGAACTCGTTGTGTCCGCCGCCTTCGGCATAGTTGGTGACGCTGATGGAGATTTTGCCACTTCTAGTGTTCAAGATTTTGATTTGACCCATCGTCCTACTAGTATAGCTCTTGTAATCAAAACCTGGCACTCTTTGCGACGACAATGTCATACCTGACTCCAAAGCTAGCTTTGCGTTTAGTGAGATGTAAAAGAGATACGATTGAAGACTGAGGATAAAGACGTGACACATGAGCATTCGGAGCACTCGTTGACGCGGGTATAGCAAGGGTCGAGACTCACCAATGCAACACGATGGTTTCCTGAAGTCTGGAAGCGAAGCCGTAAAAGCCGTGACCTTTTTATCCCTTCGGTCGGCCACGGGTAAACGATTTCAACTGACTTTAAATTAATGACACGGACGGTGTCAGGGAGCGATGTTTGTTTCATCGTCCTTGCGTACCAAAAAGGCACGAGCAAAGAATCGTCAACCCCCGCACCATGCTGGACATGCCATGCGGTCATTCAGATGTGGTGGATATGGATATGCATGAGTGTGAGGAAGAACGTACCTAGTAGCATGCTACATGACGTCAATCTGGGGCACGTGTCCTTGCTGACCTGCAACAGTGGAGCGACGTTGGGAATCGAGTTATTCATTCTTTGCGCGCATCCTCTAGGGTGCCGAGAAGAGGTCATTGTTGCTGTGGGTATCACCGCAGATCGAATGTCTTTCAAGTTCACATGGTGTCGGCCAGAGATCGAAAGTCGACATAGTGTGTGGCGTACAGTCATTCAATTTCAATATAAAACACGCCGAGGATCTCGGGTTACGTTGAGTGCAATTCAAGAGACGGATACAACTGGCTGGATACAGTCACTGGTCGTGTTGTGGTCCTAGTCCGAGGGAGGAGGGAAGCGATTGAATGTGAGATTATTCGGATGCGGACGCGAACAGTGGTTCTCGTTTGGTCGAGACGAAGCCCTTCATCTCCGCCCAGGTGCGGCGACAGCTTGAATGCACTGGTAACTAGGCGAAACTGATCTTGTTCGAGGAGATGGTCTTGGCACGAGCCAAAGTCCCAGCACTATGACCATGGTCTATGGTCTCGAGATCGCGGCGTGAGCACGAGACTCGGTGCGCTGCTGCATAGGACGCGGTCATGTGACGATGTCCAAAGCAGTGTCATTCCAAACTGAGACGTCCTCGCGACATTCACTGGCGTCGCTCTCTTTACAACTCGTCATCTGTGCTTCGGTTGCATTTGTGTGGTCCAACCCAACGCCTAGCGCACTTCGATGTGCGATTTATGTAACTGCTGCACGCCTTACATTATACGCGTTCCCTGGCCGACACCATAACATTCGATCTGCGGTGACACCCACAGCAACAATGATCTCTTCTCGTAGAGGATGCGCGCAAAGAATGAATAACTCGATTCCCAACGTCGCTCCTCTGTTGCAGGTCGGCGCTTCAGCAAGGACACGTGGGGCACGGGCCCTGATTGGCGTCATGTGGCATGCTAGCCTCTAGGTACGTTCTTCGTTCTGGTCATCTGATGCTACTCACACTCATGTCACGATCCTAGGTATCTACCACATCTCAATGTCCACATGGCATATCCAGCGGGGTGCGGGGGTTGACGATTCTTTCCTCGTGCCTTTTTGGTAGGCAAGGACGATGAAACAAACATCGCCTCGTCTGTGTCATCAAAAATTCAGTTGGCATCGTTTACCGGTGGCCGACCGAAGGGATAAAAAGGCCACGGCTTTACCTTCCAGACTTCAGGAAACCGTCGCGTTGCCTTGGTGAGTCCCGACTCGAACATCCTCCCCTTGCCATACCTGCGTCAACGGGTGCTCCGAATGCTCACGCGTCGCATCTTAATTCCTAGTTTTCAATCGTATTTCATCTACTACATCTCTGATACTCTAAACCTCAGCCTTCTCGGAGTCAGGTGCGGCATGGTGAGGTTGCAAAGAGTGCCAGGATCTGATTGGGAATGCTCTAGCATGGATAATATTGGCCATATCACGATCGTGAACAAGAGACAGGCCAACATCTCCATCAGTATCACCACTACTGGCGAAGCCGGCGGACAGAACAAGTTCTTTGAGATGGTCGCCGGGGACTCAGGGATTTGGACTAGAGGGACGATGCAGATTGCCATCGTGTACTTGCATGATACTGATGAAACACGAGTCATGAGTGTTTTCCCTCGTAGCCCGGATTACCACATTACCTAAAACCATATTTAGGGCCGAAACGTGCAGTGATTATTGTAGATTCCTCAGGATGACTTTCCCGTTTTTTCTCTCCTGTTACAGTGCAGTCGTCATTGGGGGAGTGCTTACAGGGGGAGTTTCAAAGACCAATTTTCTTTGTAGGTAGTAATACGTCTCTTAGATCTCGCAAGCCTCGCATCGTCAAAATAAAACAGGCCTCGTTTCGACCTCGGAAGGGCCTCGTCCAGAGTACCAGCCTTCCCACTACACTGATGGAAGTGAAACAACTTATAATGAGCAACTGTCACTGACACTATTGTAATCAGTGACACTGCCACTGGTGTTGTGGTCACGTCTTTTCAGTGACGTGTTGCTGTCACTGATAGTCAGTCCTGCTCGCCCTAGATCACTGATTTTCAGTAACAGTCGTACTTTCCTGCCAGCCCACATTTTATTATTTTCAAAGCAAAATCCCTTTTATAGGGCTTATTTCATAATAGTTGAATAAGGTCAACTTTTATTTTGACATCAAATGTACATGACCTTAAACCTTTAATCAAGAGGATTCTAATGATCCAACATTCATCAAAATTGGCGGCTCCATTGTTGAGATATAAGCTCAACAAGATCCTTGATTTCACTGTGCAGAGTTGCCTATCCATATGTGTCACGGACCCCGCCCCCCTAGTCCGTCCCCGTCCCCGCCTGCCTTTTTTGGGTTAATTCAGCCCCTGTCCCTGTCCCCGCGTCCCTGTGTCCCCATGCCTGTCCCCGTTTGCCACCGCTGTCTCCGTGCCTGTGCCCTCTCGTATAGCTGGTGTGCCTGTTCCCACCCGCGTCCCCGTGTCCCCGCGTCCCCATTCACTGCCACCTGTCCCTGTCCCTGTCCCTGTTGTCCCTGCGTCCCCGTCACCGTCCCCGTTCGCTGTCACTGTCCCCATCCCCGTTCGCTGTCACTGTCCCCGTCCCTGTCCCCGTTCACTGCCACTGTCCCCGTCCCTGTCCCCGTTCACTGCCACCTGTCCCCGTCCCCGTTCACTGTCACTGTCCCTGTCCCTGTCCCCATTCACTGCCACTGTCCCTGTTCACTGCCACCTGTCCCTGTCCCCATTCACTGCCACCTGTCCCTGTCCCCATTCACTGCCACCTGTCCCCGTCCCTGTTCGCTGTCACTGTCCCCATCCCCATCCCCGTTCGCTGCCACTGTTCCCATCCCTGTCCCTGTCCCCATTCACTGTCCCTGTCCCCATTCACTGTCCCTGTCCCCATTCACTGTCCCTGTCCCCATTCACTGTCCCCGTCCCCGTCCCTGTCCCTGTTTCTCTTACGTTGTTTCTATTTTGGTTGGTATCTCTCGCCGTCCTCTTCTTCCCTCAGTTTCTATCCCCCTCCAATTCCTCTCTGTTCTTTTTAA